>WAAB01000867.1:53746-125129 GCA_013389865.1 Piaya cayana
CAACCTAGGGAAGTACAGGCCGGTCAGTCTCACCTCTGTGCCCAGCAAGATCACGGAGCACATCCTCTTGAAACCTATGCTAAAGCACATGGAAGATAAGGAGGTGATTGGTGACATCAAACACAGCTTAACTAAGGGCAAATTGTGCCTGAAAAAATTGGTGGCTTCCTACAATAGAGTTACAGCACTGGTGGATAAAGGAAGAGCAACTGACATCATTTGCTGGGATTTCTGCAAAATACTTGATGCTGTTCCTCATGACAGCCTTGTCTCTAAATTAGAGAACATGTATGTGATGGATGAAACCCTTGGTGGATAAGGAATTGGCTAGACAGTTGCACTCAAAGAGCTGCGTTAACAGCTCAATGTCCACATGGAGACCACTGATGAGCGGAGTTCCTCAGTGGTTGGTATTGGGACTGGAACAGTTTATATCTCTGTCAGAGGCATGGACAGTGGGATTGAGGGCACCCTCAGCAAGCCTGGTAATGACACCACGCTGGAGGGTTGAGATGTCACCCAGAGGGACCTTGACAAGCTGCAGAGGTGGGCTCATGCAAACCTCATGAAGCTCAACAAGGCCACGTGCAAGGTCCCACACCTGCGTTGGGGCAATCTAAAATATAAATACAGGCTGGGCAGAGAATGGATTGAGAGCACACCTGAGAAGAAGGGCTTGGGGATGCTGGTGAATAAGAAGCTCATCATGAGCCAGCAATGAGTGCATGCTGCCCAGAAAGTCAACTGCATCCTGGGCTGCACCAAAAGATGTGTGACCAGGCTGGTCAAGGAAGGTGATTCTCCCCATCTACTCTGTTTTTGTGAGACCCCACCTGCAGGACTTTGTTTGGTTCTGGAGTAGTCAACACAGGAAATACATGGATCTGTTTGAGCAAGTTCAGAGGAAGCCATGAAGACAGTCAGGGGGCTGGACCACCTCCCATACAAGGACACACTGAGAGAACTGCACTTATTTAGCCTGGAGGAGAGAAGGCGCTGGGGTGTCCTTACAGTGTCCTTCTAGTACTTAAGCATGGCCTACAGGAAAGCTGGGGAGGGGCACTTGAACAGGGAGTGCAGTGATTGGACAAGGAGTAATGGTTTTGAGCTGAAAGAGGAGACATTTAGATTAGATGTTCAGAATAAAGTTTCTACTGTGTGGGTGGTGAGGCACTGGAACAGGCTGCCCCAGAGAAGCAGTGGAAGCCCCATTCCTAGAAATGTTCAAGACCAGGTTGGACGAGGCTTTGAGCAACCTGATCTAGGAAAACACATCCCACCCCAAGGTCCCTTCCAACCCAAACCACTCTATGATTCTATGATCTTACTGTTAGAAATTCGCTATAAACCTGCACAATCTGGAATGACTTGCTACCTTAAAAAGGAGTCTATATAGCATAACTGCTTTCCTTATGAATATTTATTGCTAAACTACTGAAACCCTAAATTGTTATTGGGAACCCTATAAAAAGCTGTTTAATGTGCAGTGTTTCCACTGGTTAAGCCAGGCAGTTTGGAAAAAAGTGCCAGGCCGACACCACACTGAAGGGGAAATGTGCCAACAGCAGAACTCCTCCTGGCCTCCCTGGCACGAGAGCCAGGCCCCACAGGATATTTATGCCTGAAAAAAATCAGCAGCTGAGGAAGCTGGACACAACATGAAACATTGGCCTTGCCCAATAGTAGGTCCTACCTCAACCTAATTGGCAACCATAGACGATATTGCAAGAGGCTGTGACATCTCGGATCCTCCTGTTCAACAGGCTCTATTTGTGACCTACACACAGTAGATGACTGTCATTTTTAAATAATTCCTCTTCAGTTCTGCACATTAAACTACAGAACAGCAGAGTGACACTATCATCACTAGACTTGCTTGAATCTATGCTGTTCTTGCAATCACCCATTATGCTTCTTCCACTCTCAATGCTCTTAATTTTAACTAAGGAGCTAATTATTACAAAACCTACTTTCTTCAATGCATGCTGCATCATGTGTAAATTACTCTCCTGGAAAGCTTTGTCCCTTGGTTAGAACAAGGTTATGCAGCTATTTCTTATTAGCTGTGCAACTAGCCATTACAAGATCCAGAAAAGTTTGCTTGGTCTAGTAATACACAGGACAAGAAGGATGAGGGATATATTATTTCTCTTTATATGTTCCCAGCTCTTATTTCAATACACATAGGCTGTACCTCAAAAGTCTAATAGTTATGTGACTACTGCATCACTACATCTTAACCAGTGTTGCATCTAAAACATGTTAGTCTGGAAATTGTTAGTGTTGCTTTTTGTCATATTTCTGTCACTGTTGAGAGAGGACAGCTCTAACACTGTTATGATTCCATTATATATCCCTAAGGTAAATTAAAGCAGCTTTAGAGCTGCTCCGCTAAACATTGTATAGCTAAGAACTGTTCTCCTGGACTCCCTCAAGTTTGTTAGTAGTAAGTATATCCCAGTTTAATTCACAACATACCATAAAAGCTGAGAACAGAACAATACAAATGAGAAATTCTGGCTACCTAGCTAAGGCGAGCATAAAGTTTTTTTACTGGTTTGAGATGGATGAAGTGAAGCTGAGGATTTCAGCTAGATATAATGGAAGGTAACACAGCCTAGTTGTGCGAAGATTATGTGTAATTTCAACAACACAGATATTGCATAAGCAGTATCACAGGAGGACAAAATGTGGAAAAATTGTGTCTTGCTATTATGCATGTGAACAAGAATTTATGAGTTGATACTTGACCTGGCACTGAATTGTTTCAGGAAGCAATTGACTAAGCTGCTGGCAGTGACCATAACATACAGTAATTAAGTTCCAAATCTTCACAAATGGGCCAAACGAAGGATATCACCAGGGTACACAGCTTCATGAAAAGTGATTTAAAAAAATAGAAAGTTAGCTATTAATAGCCTGAAGGAGAGGTGTAGGAAATTAAAGTTAATGGAACTGATACAGAGGCTGTTTGAAAATATCTTAGGAGAAGCAAGAATATGTGTAGTACTCCATGCCACAAAAAAAAAAAAGCAACAAAAACCCATAAAGTAACTAGGCCTGCATGGTTAAACATTACAGTTCAGTTAAGGTACATATGCTTCATTTGAAAATGCAAATGCAGACAAAAGCAAATGACTAGATCATGAACTCTGGACAAAATCAACGAAAAAGAAGAGGACAAGGAAGGATTTAGGTTATTAATCAGTGTGCTTGGTTTATACTTGTAGACTTGAATTTTTCAACAGTTCTGTTATGTATAGGTGCCAAAATGCCCCTGGATTTCAGTAGAAATTAGATTTTCTTTAAAATTTCACGCATACATCATTGTCATAAAAAAGACATGAAGAGAACTCTGTGCCTACCTTTGAAAGCAACACTGATTTGAGTGCTTAGAAAGACAAGCTGAAAGCAGTGCAAAGAAACAGATAACAACACTGTTTGTTAGGGTTAAAAACCTCCCAGTTAATGTAATGCAGGAGAAAACACAGCTTCTACTGAACTTCTGCTTGTTACAATTTCTTGAAAGTGTTAAAGATTTAGCAGGTCTAGTCTGTGGGTTGTCAGGCTCCAAGTATGTACAGAACAAGATGACATTCCCTGAACAAAGAAGTCTGTAATCTAAAATCAGAGAAATTAGGTGCAAACAAATCAGGTTGGAGTGAGTACAAGGTAACCTAGAGATACTGTTCAAACAACTTCACAGTCACATTGTGAGATACTATATGTCTCAGCTGAAAAGCTGAATTCACAGCTGAAACATGCAGAATAAATGCTTGACTGGGACACCAGGGCAGTCCAGGACCCAGAAGCCTTGCTGACATGTACTCTCCTCTCCATGAAAATTTTTGAAAGAGGGCTGAGCTGTAACATGGTTGCAAACAAAATTATTTTTCTTCAGTCATAAAGGAGTGGTTGCAAAGAAACCTTCCAAAAATCTATTATTGTTCCAAAATGTCAGCCAAGCAACAGCCATAGTAGTCTAGGCAATTGTATGGCATGTCTTCAGGTGTGGGACAGTGGGACTACTGAATTATTGGCATCATCTCAGGAAACACTCTCATAGTTGCTGTGGCAAATGGCTTGTGTTAAAAAAGTACCTACATTGGTAAGTCATATTGAAAAAATAATAAAAACATTGCAACATCTAATATTAACCCGGGATCCGTGTTTCCTGTGAACAGTGTAATGACATGCAGTAGCTATATTTTGTATAAGACAAAGAACTGCTGGTCCACTGAAGAAATGAAATTAACAGCAGGAAGTATACATGTATATCATAGAATCCTTCAGTTGGAAAAGACTTTAGAGATCATCAAGTCCGGTTGTACCTGTCTGCTATAAAATCATATCCCTAAGCACCTTATCTACCGCTGTACTCGGCACTGGTGAGACCGCTCCTTGAATACTGTGTTCAGTTCTGGGCCCCTCACCACAAGAAGGATGTTGAGGCTCTGGAGCAAGTCCAGAGAAGAGCAACAAAGCTGGTGAAGGGGCTGGAGAACAGGCCTTATGAGGANTGATACCTGTGTTTTAAATACTGCCAGGGATGAGGCCTCAACCAATTCCCTAGGTAGCCTATTCTAGTGCTTGACAACCCTTCCCATGACGGTATTTTTCCTAATATCCAGTCTAAACTCCCATGGCACAATTTGAGACCATTTCCTCTTGTCCTATTCCTTCTTACCTGGGAGAAGAGACCAACACGCACCTCAGTACAGCCTCCTTTCAAGTAGTTGTAAAAGCTATAAGGTTTCCCCTCAGCCTCCTCTTCTCCAGACTAAACAACTTGAGTTCCCTCAGCCACTACTCACAGGACTTATACTCCTGACCCTTCACCAGCTTTGTTGCCCTTTTCTGGACATGCCCCAGCAGCATAAAGTCCTTCCTGTAGTAGGAGCCCAAAACTGAGCACAGTATTCAAGGTGCAGCCCACCAATGCTAAGTATAGGGGGACAATCACCTCCCTNTGTTTTAAATACTGCCAGGGATGAGGCCTCAACCAATTCCCTAGGTAGCCTATTCTAGTGCTTGACAACCCTTCCCATGACGGTATTTTTCCTAATATCCAGTCTAAACTCCCATGGCACAATTTGAGACCATTTCCTCTTGTCCTATTCCTTCTTACCTGGGAGAAGAGACCAACACGCACCTCAGTACAGCCTCCTTTCAAGTAGTTGTAAAAGCTATAAGGTTTCCCCTCAGCCTCCTCTTCTCCAGACTAAACAACTTGAGTTCCCTCAGCCACTACTCACAGGACTTATACTCCTGACCCTTCACCAGCTTTGTTGCCCTTTTCTGGACATGCCCCAGCAGCATAAAGTCCTTCCTGTAGTAAGGAGCCCAAAACTGAGTACAGTATTCAAGGTGCAGCCCACCAATGCTAAGTATAGGGGGACAATCACCTCCCTACACCTGCTGGCCACATAATCCAAGCCAGGATGCCTTGGCCCTCTTGGCCACTTAGGCACACTGCCAGCTCATGTTCAGTCAGCTATCAACCAGAATCCCCAGGTGCTTTTCCAACAGGAAGCCTTCCAGCCATTCATGCCCAAGCCTGTAGTGTTGCATGGGGTTGTTGTGAACCAAATGCAGTACCCAACACTTAGCCTTCTTGAATACCATACAGTTGGCCTTGGCTCATCTATCAAGCCTGTCCAGATACCTCTGTAGAGTCTTTCTCCCCTCAAGCAGATCAACACTCCTGCCCAGCTTGGTGTTGTCTGCATATTCTGAGGGTGCACTCAATCCTTTCGTCCAGATCACTGATGAAGATATTAAACAGATATTAAAGATATTAATGTAAACACACCAATCTCTTTATTTGTCCTAGTTTATGTGAAGGACACCAGTCCACAGAAGGCTTTGTAAACCCCACATAGACCTTTTTTGTCCAGGTTCTGAACAAATGATCAAAATTTCTCCTCATTTGCTTACAGAGGCTGCTGACAAGTGGCATCAGCTTGCCCACTTCTTAAGAAAAACATTGGCAAAATACTGAGGAGTAGAGGAGAACCTAAGGATTTCTGTAACTAAGGATTTCTGGAAACTAAGGATGCTGTAATTTGTAATTCGTGTGTATTTATTTTTTCTTCCCATTTGAAAGCACAAGCACCACTACTGTTACTGGTACACACAGAAGTTTAAAAGAAAACGGGGATTAATCAAAAATTAATATTTTTCTAACTGTAATAAAATTATACAAGCTAAGAAAATGAATTAAAAGACAAAACACCCATTGATTCCAGATTGCTGACTTTCAATATCAATCCAATCAGTAAGAGAATTAAAAGCTATACAGTTATTACTGGCAGATTCATAAGTCAGACTCTTCACTGTGCCAAGTTTCTGCTCAGTGTGTGAAACAAGGAGCACCACAGAGCAGGTTACTGTTCTCTGATATTATATCTGGCCCAGAAAACATGCCCTTGAACTATGAAGACCAGGGAGGAAAAAGCAAGGATTTTCGAGCAGGACCCTCCACCCTGCATTTACTTTGGATGCCTGTCAGCCTGAGTGGGTGTATGGGTCTGCATGTGCTTCTATAGCTCCACAGTCAGAAAAAGCAAAGCTTGGAAAAAAGGACTGGACCTTGATGAACAGTTGATGGTATTACAGACTAGCAATGCCATCAGGATGACAGAAAACACAAAGTGCTACAGGCGAAGTAGTTAATTCTGGAAGTGTTATTTATACAACTTAGCAATTTATATAAGCAAATCCAATTCCACAAAGTGTTGACTGCAATTTATTATCCTGGACTTAAAATCAGGCTGTTCAGATGTAGAAGCATTGTTCAACAATAGATTCTCTAATGAAGGTAGAATAAAAACACTCCTTCCCTGCTGAATTTCTAAATTTTACTAATAACTTATTTGAATCCCACAGTTCTTTGCATTTGAAAGCTAAGGGTATCTCTAAAGAAATGAGAAATTGCAACTGCAGTTATCTTCTTAAGCCATAATCTTGACTATTCTCTAGTGAGCAGTTGCCCTTCAATACTGCACTCCTCCAGGAAATTCAGTAAGGTTTTTTCTTTAACAATGGCTAAGCTTTCATTGAAATAACAAATTTTGTTATGCATCTCAAACAGTTATCTCTTGAACTGCAAGTTCATAGACTGCCGAATGGATTTACATTTTCCTCCTTTCCCACAGGTCTGTAAACTCTTAACATTTTGTCAAACTTAAAATTTTCCCCAGTACAGTTCATTATGTAGCTTATTCATGGCACAGCAAGAAGGCAAAAATGACCAGTGAGACTATCTCACTAGCAACAGTGTGGTCTATGGACTAGGGCATCAGATAGCCCTGTGGTTAAATTGCTGACGTGGGATTTACAACCTAAGTTAGTATTACACTACTACTGTATCTGAAAGTCTTCCTAGAATCCAAGCATCTAGGAACCATGAGTCAGTTCTCTGTCAGTTCTGAAAAAGGCATCATGCATGACCACGACCAGATAACTTAATCCCTTTGAACTTGTTTTCTACCGGTTCATTGGCAATAGCAGAACTTGTCTCCCTTGCAGTGATGTTTTAAAGATTACATTATTTGTGCTTGTGAAGCACTCAGCATGACAGAAAGTACTTCTGGATGCCTTCAAAGCCTTTTCAACTCTTAGATGACCTACACATTTTCATCTTTTACCTCTTAGGAACCATATGTGTCCCAATAACATAAATAACACAAAATTTTGGGCTTAGCATCAGAAAGCTATTATCTGTCTTTCTTAGTATTCACTTCTGCACTTGGGCCAGCCTATGGACCGGTCCTGACTCAAGCATGCAGCATGGAAAATAAAAATATAAGGAATCCCCTTTCCCAGCCTCTTCCACAAGTGACAGGTCTAAGACAGAAAAACAGTTAGGCCTAGTTGTCTGGGCCATTTATTTCTTAAAAGAATGCCAAAATTATCCATCCTGGGAGAAATTGCAAATCACAGACTACTGTAACTGCAACTTCTAAAGAGTTTTTAGGTGCCTAGGAGCCATAAAGCTTCTCCATAGACAACTGGAGGTAAATAAGCTAACTTTTTTTATAAGTGAGACAAAAGGATAGAGGAGCTTCAGTAAAGACAGTTAATGCCATTCTTCTTTAACATGGTGCCTGGCAGCTTCTATGCCTGCCACAATCCAAAAAATAAATTGCTGATTTTGCACAGAAGGGAAACCACATTTGCTACTTCTGAAGATGCGTACAGTTCTTCCACAGTTCCTCCTAAGGGCTTAACTGAGCACTTCTCAGGCATCAGACAAGCTAAAAGCACGTTGCTGATTTTTGCACCCTGCTTTTTTCATGAATCCACAACACAAAGCACATATATACGCTCCCTGAAAAACTCAAAGACTATGTGACTGAGCAAAACAAGGGCTCCTATTGATAAACTACCTAGAAACAAAGTATACTTTAGAGACTGTGTGTGCTTATTTAGGTCAAATTAACCCTCAACAACAATAAAAATGTAACACTGAAAGGGCTTAGCAACTAGCAATCTCAAGAGTCATAAGCTGCTCATGTGTGCTTTTACAATGATGGTTATTTTGGTTTTCTGTTGTTGCTGATTTTCTGTTTTCCCAGTATACTGGGAGGGGATGGAGGCCTCCCAGCTTTGTACCATAACAGAAAAATCAAACAGAAGTCACATCAATTAAGGGACTGCAGAGCGTACAATATATTGAAAAATATGGAACTTAAGTATATGCATATACGGTGTTGGGATTCCACATAATACATTTTACTGACAGTCCTGGAATTGGTGCAAGGACCAATTTTGCCCATGAAATGCTGTGTAAAGCTAACTGTTATGGTTATGTTTGTCAAATGCAGCTACATGATGTGTAAAAAAATTGTTTCTGTATAAATCATTGGAGATTTGGAAAACTAAACTGGAAACATCTGGTTAGATATTGGCCTGATTTTCCTGTGTTTCTCCACAATTCTGTCCTCGAAAATTATATTAAGTCCAATGGGCATATCTACTTTAAACTATTATTAAGCTGTTACTCATAACCTGTCAAGGATATAGCTGTTACATGAATGTCATCATTTTCTTACAAGTTGTATTGTTTTTATCATGGCTTACTGTATTCATCTGCAATGACTCCAAATTTTAGAAAATTGTCCAAGCCTTTGAGTAAGAAGTTAATTTTCCACCACAAAACATGGATAATTTCTGAGCAGAGTTCCAGACCTCAGCACAAAGCTACATAAACTCTTCTGGAATCTGTTCATTTTGCCTGCTCTTAAATCCACAACTGCCTAAGCAAGATATTCCTCATGAACCTTGTGCTGCCAAAGCAAGTGGAATTAATTATATTTTTTTCTCAGAGGCAAGTAATCAATGCAATCAGCTAAGGCAACAAGATTTACTTCTTGGTTTAAAATTTTTCTTTAAGGTTTTATGACTGAGATCATAGTCCCATTAAAGCCACTGGCAAAAATCCACAGATAGCAGAACTGAGCTCACATATTAAAAACTACTTCCACTGTGGATTAAATCCCACTTGCCATTCACACCTACCCAGTGCCACTGTAGTATGCAAGTCTCTGTGTAAAATGTGAGAGACGTGCTTGTGAGCACACTATGTCCCAGGTTTTCTATTACAATTATAAATAATGGGGGTTTTTTTAACTCAAATAATTTGCTAGCAAGCTAATAAGAAACTGATTAAAACAGACAGCAATATTAAATAGCATTGGCAAAAAGTATTAAAAGTTGGCAAAGCATAAATTTCCATTCTGAAAGCATGATACCTCCTCTTAAGAAATGCCAGAAAGGAGATGCACAGTCCGCAGGTATGATTTCATAGCAGGACACAGAGAAATCCCCACACCAAAGACTGCAAAGACTTAAGCATAATGTTAACAACTTAACTCAAAGCCCTAAAGCTATAACTGTTGGATGAGATCCTTAGGCAAGTACCATTTCACATGAACAAAGGAAAACTTAGTAGTTTAAATCAGATCATGGGTAGGATGTGTTTTCTGCATTGTATTTAACTTCATTGAAGAGTATTTCACTAAATCTGAAAGAGCCTACGTAGTGAATTAGTCTGTTCTTCATTACACAACAGAAAGGAACATCTTTTTTTGCCTGTACAGAGCCGACTCTGGTCCTTCAGGGAACTGGATTTTCTTCTATTTTACCCAAAAACTGTAGAACAATAATAAAGTTTTCAATCTTCTTGCACATCTTGGAAATAATTTTTATATTATTTTCTGTCAATCCTCTTCTACTGAGAGCTTTCACGTGGTTCCCAGCTAATACGATCCTACATTTTAAAGAGGATGGATTACAGAGAATTATCCTAGCTGTATTACACTTGGTGAAAGGAACCTTTTTATTTTCTCAGATGCAGTTTTATTTCAGAGCAGCGGCCTGGAAACAACTGTTCCTTTATGGTCAGGTTGTACCTTTGGGAACGTCACCACCTGATTAACTAAGAAGAAGAGATACCTCTAAGGCATAATTTTCCTTGTTTCCCTTCAGTTCAGAAGCAGTGAAACCATTTGAGGTTTATTTTTTTCGATACATCAATACTGATGTCATCATATGATTCACTTTCTCCTGCTCTCTTTCCTGTCATTATTGACTATATTGATTGGGTCTGGAACTATGGTATGCTGTGTTTATTGAGAGATCAGGTACAATGGGAATCCATTTTTAGATGCCCCTATTTTAACTCTGTTCATAATAAAAATGAATAGTAGCAATTTGCTATTTCTGTCCTCTCTATCTCTCTCTTACACATTAAAGATAAGGGAGACAGAGCTTCATTACTTCTTAATTTGTTCTTCCTCCTTATTCAATCCACCATCTTGGCATAAAAGAGAGGAGTAAAGACATCAAATAGTTCCTCTCTTTCTTACACATAAATCAGTTTGGGAAACTCGCATGTGGATATAAATGTGGATTTTACTGCTCTGTGGGAATGCATACTGTAAAGTATAACCTGATCTTTAGTATCTTATCCCATTTCCTGGCAAGAAACAGTCTCTTAATGTTAAGACCATTACTAAATATTTAGCACAAGCACTGGCCAAAGTAACATCAGCCAAAAGGCAATGTAACATGGTTTCTGTGAAGTAGAAGTACTTCATGAGAAAGATTTCTGGAGGAGGTTGCACAAATGTCTCCTTCCAATTCCTGGCCAAAAGGCAAGAAGAGCTTTCATGCTCTTGTTTTCATGAAACAAAGAGAGGATTATTGTACTGATACATAAAACCTTCTGCTTTTCCTTTTTTCAGAAAGAGGTGTTATAGTATTTACTTTTGACAACTGTTTATTGTTTTGTCCTGCTTTCCTGACTGACTGCAAACACAAATGTTTCAGTGAAAATTAGTGTGTTACTGTCAACATTCTGATTTCTTCAGTCAAGGAAGGTGGAAAACACATCTTTGCTGAACCAAAATTACATAATTACCATAATTACCAAAATAACAATGAACTCAGCCTCCAAGACACATGAATAATGTTCTTCAAAAGTGTGAATTATTTCAAGAAACCGTTCCAGAGGTTACATTAAGTTGAGTAGTCTAATCTGTTTCATCATGAATCTATATATCCTAACTACATGCAAAGGCCCCAGTTGTCTAGCAAGAAACAGATTTTTGCACTAAGAGACACAGAATATCACCCAGTAACACACAATATTGCCTAACTTCTATAAAAGCAGTTAATGTATCAAAGGTGAAGAGCTTAAGGAAGTAACTGAAGAGTGCTCTTCCAAACTTCAAAAAATAAAACTCTTAAAGTCATCCTTTGCCAAGATCATTATACCAATAATATGATGCAATTACACAACTACTTGGTCCAACACAATAAAATAAAGGTGCACCGTCTTCAGTCCTAAAAAAACAGGCTGCTGTTGCAGCCAACAAATACTCTTAGTCATCTCAAATAGTGCTCTTCAAACTCAAAGTTGATTTCTGTAGAACTGAATAGTGCAATGGAGTATATAGTCTGTACCTACTTCAACGGAACACTTATGCTTTCATCTACTGCTTATCTCCTTGACTTGTCTTCCTCTCACAAAAAGAATTTAAAATTCTTACAATTTGTTTTATAAATCTTTTCTAATTTCTTAGGAAAATATTCTACTAGATTTGCCCCACTGGCAGAGGATCCAAGCTTAGTGCTCAACATATATCTAAGCATGCAGTTGTGCACAAACAGCTGCCAGCATACTTTGCATTTAGTGCAGAATGAAAGTGTAAACTACACCACAATTTTGCTTGTATACAGCCAAAATAGGCACCCATCACAGTTTGTGCTCAGTAACTAATGAATACAATGAAAATTAAGCTAAATATGCATTCAGAATATAGTGATTTCCAACAACTCTAAAAAACTATATTAATGTTAAAAGTGAGAGAACATTATTTCCGCCTGGTCCCTCAATTAAAATGCTTGTTCTCCACAAAAGAAAAAAAAGGAAGAAAGAAACCTAGCTAGGGCAAGGCAATTCCTGGAATAGAAACAAAATATTCCATTCTAGAGTCTCAGGTGTCCTATTTCATAAACATCTATAGTGGTTACAAGCATTTGTTTTACTATTGTTCAAATATAATATTTGATTTGGACAATCTGATATGCATATGACAAGTTATGCTGTCATAATTAATCTGCTTAAGGATCTGTTTGCAAAATTAAACACTCACACTCACATTGTATTGAAAATGTAACACAAGTTAATTTTTGATGTGACAGAATTTTGGAGTTGGTAAGTATTTCTTGGAGATCTGAGTCTGGCTGGATGTTGCTTAGATGCAACAGACAGGATAACATCTTGCTCACCTCCAGGTGATGATTTTCAGCTGTATCAGAATCCTATTTGTACAGCCACTGTGCTGCTGTTTACAAAGTAGAATGAAATCCCTTGGTGACTGATTAGGTTTGTTGTTTTACATCTCTGGGTCAAGCAGAGTTTTCTCTGGACTGATTTGGAGTAGAGAATTCTAGGGGTTCTGCAGGTTATCAAAAGACTACTCCCATATGACGCCAAGATTGGAAAGTGGTCCTTAATAAACAAGGAGACAGGAGACTCTGACAGACTCCCACGTACAGTTTTTTACATAGACTGTCAGTATTTCTTGATCACCACATGCTGGATCAGCCTTGAGGAAAACCACTAAGCAGATCTGTTTCACAATGTAAAAGCTACTTCCTAGAGAACACTACTGATACTACAGTATCCCAGAAGAGGTCTTGACCATATAAATCATATCAAATATATTATGCAATGTAACCAGGATGCAGAGATGATTCCTCTGCTTTCCCTTTGGTTGAAAAGTCTTTCTTATACAAGTAACTTTCCTGCACTGCCAGATCTGCCTCCAGTCCACCTGCAAAGCCCCTGTGAGTCCCTTTACATATGGCTTTAGTTTGACGGAGCAGTGCAGAATAGGAAACAGCAGAGACCAAGAACTGACCCATAACTCTTAAAGTAAGTACCTGGACAATGCTAAGAGTTAGATTAATGTTCTAAGTCCACAAGTTTTTTACAGCTAACTCTGCTGCAGTTGCTCAAATACGTTTTATACTCTTTTCTATTACGGGGTTCCGTTTCCGTAGTCCAGCACTCCTGAAAGGATGCTACAACAACAAATTTCCTAGGACTGAACAATACAGAGATAAAAGAAACAGAGTTTCAAGCTCATGAGGGATTCTGACAGATAAATAAGTCAAAAAATATTTCAAAGAACTCTGGAAAAAAAAGAAATCTTGAGTTTCTTTAAAAACAATAGTGCACAACAAACAAAATAAAATATGCAAAGCTGAAATCACCAAACGCCAGATCCGTTTTCTGTTAAAACTAGTTTTTCAGGAACTAAGGGATACTCCAAGCCACTTCTTGATAAGTGTAATCAATGGGACAGTGGGCAGTGAAGTAATATGATGTACAGCTGCTGGGGAGCAGGAAAAATCGGTTCCAGCACTTTGGGTTGCCTAGGAGTCCCAACTGACACCCCATGAACAGCATATTCTTTTTCAGACTGCATTATCACTTTTGTTTATCACAGATTAGAATTTTCTAATTCGTTGAAATATTACAGAACATACCTAAGAATATCACATAATCTTCAGATTTTTCAGGTACGTAAAGCTACTTCATGAACAAATTGCTCTACATTTACTCCACATTTGCCTAGGATATTATTCACCATGGAGATATTTCCAGTTGTTAGTTCTCCCCATCTACAGCTATTAGTCAAGGTGACATAGGAAGTGTTGAAATGGCAGATCTTGTTAGAACACTAATATTATTAAGACAGAAGTTAATATTTCTGCAAGTTAACTTTATGACCAATTAATCATACAATGCGACAAGTGCTGGAGGCATTCTATTCCAGATGCATATCCTAATTTACCTGCACTAAAGCACACCTCGGCAAGATAGCTTTGTGGTTGATATATAAAGCAATAAAATGTTGAGCTAAAAGAAACTCTCTTTTGAACTACTAAGAATTCAGGCTATGCAATTAAATCTTTTGCATTTAGTGAGTGTTATGCGATCCAGTGTCACTCTTACCTCCATGGGAAAGGCCTTAAAATTAACAGTATGTTCGGAACCACGCTGGTTTTCTCTCCCCCAGTGAAATCGAACATCGTGTAGTTCAAACTCATGCCCTCGAGGCAATGGCCCCCCTATTAACACTGGAAAAGAAGACAAACAGTAAGGAAGTTGGCCTTCTAAGCAGACAAGCCACTGAAATATTCTCCAAATACAAGGGAGAGATTGTTGCAAGCTTCTTTAATATCAGCGATAAGAAAGGAGAAGAGAGAAGTTGACAGACTTGACATCTTCGCTTTTTTGAAGCACTGTGCAGGCATAGAATGCAAATTCAGGCAGTTATGAACAACCGTGAAACTGCTGTCATGCTGCACTCTTTGCTTTATGAGGCAACAGCTGGTCATAACACAAAATAAAAACATTGTACCTTTATCAGTCAGAGTGGATGTTTATTACTCTTATCAAGACAGTAGCTGTGTGCTATAAACAGATGGTGAGGGTTCTGAACTGAACTAATAGCTGCCTCCAACTTCCCCATCCCTTATATCTGCTATGAGTCACAGAAACGGATAGAAAATGTTTTGATTGCCAATATTTTGCCAGGTTAAGGTGTTCAGTCATACACCACCTGTCAGGATTCTAAGATACAGAACACTTCCGTATCCAAATATAATCAAACCTACACACGGGAGCAACAACATACCTCACTTACTCAAAAACAGTTTCTAGGCAGACATAGGGGGGGCGTTTAATTCAGCTTATAAAACATTCAGACTTTGTTAAAAGCATCTATCCACAATTGCAACACACATACACAAATATATAATAACTTGATACTTTTGCATCAATAGAGGCTTCCAACATAAGTAGTAAAAGCAAGCAATCATACCTGGTGAAGCAAATCTACTTTAGAATTAACCAATGGAAGGTAACATTCTGCTTAGGAATTTATGAATCTGTTTCAGATCAAAACATTTGTCCACCAGTTGCATGTAACCTCCCTCTGAAATCACTGAATATTGGATTCTAGTTAGGACTGAGTTTTACTTTGGAGCATTCTCTCTTCTCCAGAAGCCATTTAATTCTAGCTTACATTTCACAGATTTTGAATTAATCTTTTACAATCTCTGATAATTTATAAGGTTATTTGCATAACCTACAGTCTTAGTTCCATAATATAAAGTTATTTTGACACACAAACTAAATGGTCTTAGGTTGGAGCACATGACATAGTGTAATCTTAAAACAAAATCTAGTAATTGGATCACACTGCAACTGTACAAACACAAAAACAAAAGTACAGAACTGTAATATTAAAAAAACCTGAAAGAATATTGACCAGTAATAGTTTTCATAAGCAATTACACTGGGCAAAAAAGTAAAATATTCCAATTAATCCTCCTTTAATAATTCCTCGTATCTACTCTAACAGCTATTACAGTTTCTAAAATGAAATGTCCTAAACGAGCTGCTTCTTGAACTTACTTGATCTATATTCTATATTCTGTATCCTATTGGGGAAAACTACGTATCTGGTGAACAATGAGTGAAACAACAAATTGAAGTATTTAGGGAAATCTGGACAAATAAAAAGAAACATGATACTCAACTAGTGCTGTCGCTTAGGAAAACAGAAGCATTTTCTCTGTTTTCAAATATTACTCCCAGAGAAAATGTAATTAGAACAAATGTTCTCTGTATGATGTAGTTCTGGCTCTGTGGGAGCTTCAAAGAGTTTATTTTTGAGGCTTAAGTTATAACATTGATCCCATTATAAAAGTATTTCAATGCGTGAAGCATGTTTATCTTTCTTTCGCCTTTCATCCAATCTTGATCCTTGTCAATGCATGAAACATGCTTAACTTCGCCTCGCCTTTCAGCAATTTTTGATCCTTATTAGACAATTATTCTGGAACCACCATCTACTATGCAATCCACTCTGTTAGTGGGATATCCTCTAAAGCATTTTTCAATATACAATCCCATTACACAGTTGGTTATGCTTCTTCTACCTAATGCATAACACATGTACAATGATCAAACTGGAAGCAGCCTATGAATATGTTTGCAATTAAATAATAAGGAGGATTGGGGAATTCCAGATGGACTGTGTGGCCTGAATTAAAGGATAAAATCCATCACCAGTAATGACAAATTGATTTTTAATATGTGTCTTAATCAGTTTAGGTTTTTTCCACAAAGAAGTTTTTCTTTGACTCTTAACATTAGAGTAGATGAGGATCTCTTGCACATTAATTGGACAGTTTCAAAAGCGTTTAGTGCTCAACAGTTCCCATTAAAATAATCTAGCTAAATGGATTTGTCATCAGAGATCCCCTGTGAGGAAAAGAAGCTGCAGGAGTTTCCTCAATCCCTGAAAATTGGCCAGAATACTAGGTCAAACACAGCTTATTAACTCTTCTCTCCCCTTGGCAGGGATAACAAAGGTCGTCTTCCCCCTCCTAGAAATTGAAAAAATTATCCCATTTTACAAATGGAGAATGGGAAATTATTTAACATGAAATCTAAGGAAAAGGTGAAACTAAAATAAGATTTCCTACATCATAACTCCATGCCTCAGTCATAAACTTTTCTATTTCACATTTCTTCATGTTTCAAGACTCTCAGATCAGCATCGCACTGCATTCAAGTCTAAAAAGTCTTTCATTCTCCTAAGGCTCCACTGGCTTTTGCACATTCATTTGGGTGTGCAGATCCCATCTTATTAATTATTCGTACTAATGACAAACTGTCCTTGAAGAAAAGTAAAGGGTTGAAAGCCTTGATGTGGTTTGTGGCCACTCTCACTTCCTTCATAGAAGAATTCAAGAACCTTCCTGCAGACAGAACCTTAGTCCTTGGGAAAAGAGGTCTGATGATGATGAAGGCAATAAAACTGACTGGAAGCACAAAATTTCTGTTCTACTGGAAATTTGCGGAAATTCTGTGGAAAGAAATATTCTATGTCACAATAATACATGCAATTTATCACGGAAAGGAAACTATAAAAGAAAGCATAATTATTAAAATAACACACCCTTCTTTTTAAAAAATCAGTGTAAAACTGAAACTACTCCCACCACAGCTGGAGATCCTAGGACTAATGGGATCTCAGAAGGAAACAAAAGTTGGAATGTCTCACAGTTTGACAATGTTCAGCTGTTTAAATGCCCCCAGAAGACTCTTACTAGCTAAAGTTGGTTAGAATAACTCGTACGCTCTTCCAAACACATAGTAAGAGCTACCATAGTGCTGGAGAGTACAAGGGACTCTTTTCCTCTCCCTAATTCCTTGACAGTTGTCTCCTTCACACAGAGTAGTTTATTCTGATGAGATATTGCAATTTCACTTAAATTGGAACAGGTTCTTTTATTACTTGCTTCTAATTTTTATTTGATGAATGACACCAAAAAAAACCCAACCAAAAAACCATAAAGAAATGAGGATTGCTTTGCTACCTGCCTTTCATTAATATTGTAAGCATATATAACTGGACTATCTATCTTAAGCTGCCTAATTCTGTAGCTGGCATTCACAGCACACTGAAATTAACAGTAAAAGCTCTTTTAACCCACATGGTCTTTGGACCAAGGGCAAATTTTGCCAGCTGTACAGAGCAGTTTGGCATCACACACTGTCTACGTGCCAGTCCCTGTCTAAGTGACAGTGTCCCTGCCCGGGGCGGGGGGGTGGAACTGGATAATCTTTAAGGTCCCTTCAAACCCAAACTATTCTATGATTTTATGAACGCAGAGAGCCACTAATGCCAGCGAGTTCGGTGACAGCACCACAAGACGAAATTCTGGACAAGCCATGTGAGTGTCCGCCCCTCTCCATGTCAGAGGTCGCCGCTGGCTCTCGGGGGGTACAGGGAGCCTCGGGGCATCGCAACCTTTAGCCAAGCCGGGTTTCAGCGTTACCTGATTTCGACTTCAGGGCGATCTGAATCGAGTGCCCGTCGTTGGTCACTTCGCAGTCACGACACACGACGTAGTTCGGCGACAAACGCACCTCCAGCAGCGAGGGGTCGTATTTAGCCTCTCTCGAGTTCAGGTTGATGGGCGACTGGTACTCCCCGTTGGCATCGGGGAAAATCAGCCCCCACTCCACTCCTGGGACAGAAGGGACACCGGTCACGGGGGCTCCGGGGCAGCTCACCCCCCGCGCCCCCCACGCTTTTCCTCCTCTTCCCCCATTTCGATTCTCCTACCGCCGCCTCCTGCTCTCCCGGCCGCGCAGAAAAGTTTCCCGAGCCGCCTGGCCGCTCCTCACCTTCCTCGTAGCCCCACTCCGGAGCCTCCTCCAGGCGCGGCGCTGCCATCAGCCCCGGCTCCCGCTCCTCTCAGCGACCCAGCGCGGCGAGGGGCGAGGCGGCTCCGGCTCCCGCCCCGCCAGGGGCAGCGGGAGGCGCGGCTCCCCGGCCCGGCCCGGCCCTCGCCTCCCCAGGCGGGCAAGGGTCCCCGCGGGGCCCAGGGGGCGTCTGGGGAGGGCAGCGTGCAAGAAGAGTCACAGAATCACTAGATTGGAAAAGACCCACCGGATCATCGAGTCCAACCATTCCCATCAAACACTAAACCATGCCCCTCAGCACCTCATCCACCTGTCTTTTAAACACCTTCAGGGAAGGTGACTCAACCACCTCACTGGGCAGCCTGTGCCAGTGCCCGATGACACTTTCTGTGAAAAATATTTTTCTGATGTCAGGCTTGAACCTCCGCTGGCAGAGCTTGAGGCCATTCCCTCTTCTCCTGCCCTCTTGTCACTTGGCAGAAGAGGCCAGCTCCCTCCTCTCTACAACCTCCTTTTAGGTAGTTGTAGAGAGCAATAAGGTCTCCACTCAGCCTCCTCTACTCCAGGCTAAACAACCCCAGTTCCCTCAGTTGCTCCTCATAAGACTTGTTCTCCAGTCCCTACACCAGCTTCATCTCTTTTCTCTGGACTCGTTTCAGAGCCTCAACATCGGTCTTGTGGTGAGGGGCCCAGAACTGAACACAGGATTCAAGCAGCAGTCCCACCAGTGCCGAGTACAGAGGGAGAATAACCTCCCTGGACCTGCTGGTCACACCGTTTCTGATACAAGCCCTTCTTGGCCACCTGGGCACACTGCTGGCTCATGGTCAGTCGCTGTCAACCAACACCCCCAGGTCCCTCTCCTCCAGGCACCTTTCCAACCAGGCTTCTCCCAGTCTGTAGCTGCTCAGGGTTGTTGTGCCCCAAGTGCAGGACCCAGCATTTGGCCTTGTTAAACTTCATCCCTTTGTTTTCTGCCCAGCGGTCCAGCCTGTTCAGACCCCTTTGCAGAGCCCCCCTACCCTCCAGCAGATTGACACTTCCACCCAGAATGGCAAAGCACTGTCCCTGGAGAGGGATGAGCTGGGCGCTGGTGCAGTCCCTTCCAGAGCTCAAATATAGAGTGGGCAGAGAATGGATTGAGGGTAGCCTGAAGAGAAGGACATGGGGGTGTTGGTGGGTGAGAAGCTCAACACGAGCCAGCAATGAGTGTGTACAGCTCAGAAAGCCTACCCTCTCCTGGGCTGCGTCAAAAGAGTGACCAGTAGGATGAGGGAGGGGATGCTACCTCTCTGCTCTGCTGTCCTGAGACCTCACCTGCAGCACTGTCTTCAGTTCTGGAGTCCTCAGCATAGAAAGGACATGGACCGGTTAGAGCAAGTCCAGAGGAGACCTTGAAGATGGTCAGAGGGCTAGAGCACCTCCTGTATGAGGGCAGACTGAGAGAGTTGGGCTTATTTTGCCTAGAAAAGTAGAGGCTCTGGGGGACCGTATAGCAGCCTTGTAGTACTGAAATGGGGCCTACAGGAAAGTTGGGGAAAGGCTTTTTATCAGGGTGTGCAGAACAAGAGGTAATTATTTTAAACTGAAAGAGGGGAGATTTAGATTAGATACTAGGAAGAAGGGTTTTTGAGAATGATGAGGCACAGGAACAGGTCACCCAGAGAAGTCGTGGATGCCCCATTCCTAGAGGTGTTCAAGGCCTGATTGGGTGAAGTTTTGATTAACCTGATCTAGTGGAAGGTGTCCCTGTTCATGGCAGGGAGGCTGGAACTGGATGATCTTTAGAGTCCCTTCCAACACACACCATTCTAGCACTAGCTGGAAACCAGTTTGACAGAAAATGTCTTGGGGGTCCTGGTGGGACATGTGCCCTTGCCACAAAGAAAGTGAATGATATTTTGGACTGTATTAGTCAATGTATTACCAGAAGGTCAAGCGAAGTGATTCTGCCCCTCTGCTCAGCACTGATGGGGCTACCCCTGGGTTGCTGGGTCCAGTTCTGGTCTCCCCAGCACAAGAGAAATGTAGAGATACTGGAGAGAGTCCAGTACAGGGCATGAAGATGGTTAAGGGACTGGAGCATCTCTCACATGAGGAAAGAGTGAGAGATCTGGGATTGTTCAGCCTGGAGAAGAGCAGGCTCACGGTGGATATTATCACTGTGTACAAATACCTGAAAGAGAGGTTCAAAGAAGATGGAGCCAGGTTCTTTTCAGTGGTGCCCAGTGACAGAATCGGAGGCAGTGGGCACACACTGAAACACAGGAGGTTCCCTATTGAACATTAAAAAATGCTTTTTCACTGTGAAGATGACCAAGCACTGGCACAAGTTGCCCAGAGAGGTCATGGAGGCTCCATCCTTGGAGCTGTCTGGACATGGTCATGGGGAACCTGCTCTGGGTCTCTCTGTTTGAGCTGGGGGATTGGGCAAGGTGATGTCCAGAGGTCCCTTCCATTCTCAGCCATTCTGTGGTTTCTCCTTACCTCATAATGTCCCTCATATGGAGGGATGGAGACCCTCAGTTAGGATAAGAGAGCCACTCTGCCCAGCTCTGCCCTTCCTGTTCTGAAGGAAGATTGAGTCTTCCACCCTTATTACAGTGACACCTTCATTCAAGCTACATATAGGAGTGTGGTTTCAACACCTGCAGAACACACAGTATGTAAAGTTTGAGTCTCTCCTCAACAAGAGGATACCCCACTTCAAGGATTTCAAAGGACTCTTCCTTCTCCTTTGCCAACAGCCATGTATGAACCTAGAGAACATTCATTCTGTTACAGGAAAAAAGGACAGAAGGGACATATGTAATAGGTATCTCCCTAAGCAGTGACCTAAATGCTTGCCTCAGTGACATCAAGGGGTATGGGAACCTGGGACTGACAATCTCCAGTCCCTGACAGCAACCAGAAAAGGCAGCAGAAGTAGTTGAATAGTGTTGCTTCAGTGATAAGTGGAAGTGCCCTTTGCTTACCATCCTTGGCCACTTAGAGACAACGGCTAGACCTTCCTGCATTCGAATATCCCAGGAGGATAACATTCTCATCCTGTGCTGTTGATCCACAAGCTTCAGTCTAGGTGTGAACCTCATTGTGCTTCAGTGCTCCCCAACTCAGCAGTAGTGTCTGTGATTCCTGTGCAGGACTGACGTGGAAGTAGAAATTATCATCAGCATAAAACTGAGATGAAAAGAGAAGAACTGAGCTGGAATTTCATTAACAAAGCAAGAGAGGTTTGTGAGCTGTATGCAAGGTGAAAATAAAATAGGACAAAGAATGTACTGGGTTGAGGGTTTTTTTGAAGATCAGAACAGAAACACAAATTTCCTTCTGCAGGATCATTACTTACTGTCCTCACTATTGATGACTGAAAGGAATATATACTACCCAAGCAAACTACAACCATGATGGAGTTTATTGAGACAAAAAAAATTAGACCTTTATCCTCATATATTGAGCACATGATATCACTATAAACAGAACACTCAATTTTTTAACATGAATTTTAGTCACGTGAGATATCATGTTATATATGCATACCTGTCACCCATACCTAACTGGCTTTAGGTTTTGTTAAGTTTTATCCCCTAATCACTTCTTAAACACATGCTAGTTGTTTCTATTAATGTCAGTTCTTTTGAATCATTGCTCAGCCACATGGCTAAAAAACAAATATTCCCTTAAAGCATCTCTGAATCTGGTCCATCTGCCTGGAAATTCATTTTCCTCTTCAAGCAGGGTCATGCATTTGGGGAAAAAAACAGTCCTAGGAGGCTGGGTTTGTTCCCTTGCTCCTTTAAGTACAGTACTTCATTCATGCCCTCTATTAAGTCCTTTCCTGCAGTAGCTTTCCTGTGGGATGTCTGTTCTAGAATTTCACACTTACAAGAGGGAACATTATCAGACCTGCGAGTTCCTGCAAATAATAAATACTTTTAATGGCTTTCCATAGCTTTTGTGGCTTCCATTCATAACTGAACTTAAGAACTAAAGTACTTTTCATTTGTTGCTCTTCCCTTCATTCTTTCCATTGTTTCCATATCTCTCTGTAAAACTGAGCACAGTGTATAAAGCCTTACTCAACAGTCAGCACTTCCTTATTCCCACATGTCTACTCAGTTGTGTCTGTACAAAAATCCTGTTTCTTCCATAGTTGTTCTCAGGCAAAGCATGATCTAATAAGTAGTTTATCTTCTGCTGAGGATTCCTACAACTTACTTAGTGGTGAAGTATGTAAGTAACAAAGGAGTTCAAGGGTATGTCTATACAATGAAATGGAGCGGGAGATAGAGTGCTCACATTTAACTCCAAGCAAAAATCCAGATATTGACCTGACCAATCTCTGCACAAAACAGCTCATTCATTTATGGACCCAGCTTCAAGTAAAAGGATTGAGACAATTAGATGTTGATAGAGTCATGTTCTAAGCTTTGTTAAAGATCAGTGGGATTTTGTCTCCTTTAGTGATATAAGCACTCATGAAAGTGTTGCAATATCTGTCAGTCCATTTTTGTCCCTATGACTTGTATATTTACAGTGTCTTATGCATTGTCCTTTCCAACATGTTGATGTATCATGCAATTATCTCTTTGTGGGGATCACATGATATGTGCCAGCCATCTGTGTTTCTTCTCTCTCTTAAACTGACCTATCAATCTTCAGAAACTTCATTATTACTAGGCATCTAAAGTTTTGGTAGAACTCCCAAGAGTTGACTTTACTATAAAAATGTATTAAATATATAAATATAATACACATTAAAACACTCTTTCTTCTGTAAAAATGCATTTATTGTGGTGTTTGAAACATTGGCTTAGCATGCTGAAAATGTGCAGGGAGGCATAGTTCCCTCGATCTAGCATCAAACTGATGTAGAAGAAGCCTGTGCACTGTGAGCTTTGTAAGTCACATCTCACCAGCAGAAGCAGGAGCAGGATACCTCTCTCCCAGTTCAACCTTTGATTCTGTGGAACATGCTGACTTCTAGTTTAACTGGGGTTAATGATCACACCCTTAGATGATACCAGGAAAAAAAAAACTTAGGCACAGATCCAGTTCCTTTTTGAACTAAGAGGACAGTAGTTCAGAAGCAGTAGAGTCTCTGATAGTCTGTTTTGTCAAATGAGAAGTGGCATTTTGAAACATACTTAGTATAATACTTAATCCTGATGAGATTGCAAACAACTGGTTTTGTATTTCCTAAATATAGATATGGTTGTTATTACTTGTTATACAGTTACTGATTTTTTCCTTCAAATACAATATAACTTTTCTGAACACCTAAAAATGCATATATTGGGAAACCAAGGCCCAAACAAGGTTTGGCATTCAAACACTGAAATCTATATGCATAAATTGTCACTAATGAATAGCAAAAAAATCTGAGAGGTTAAATTTCAACTGGTGTACTTACAGCTTCAAGGAGTCTGAGGGAGTGAGTCCAGGGAAGAGAACTGTATATGTTACTAAAAAATCTGTAGGAAAAATGAAAGCAGAATTACATACAAGTTATTTAAAACTCTACAGTCCTACCTGTGCAGGTCACGGGACTCTGTGCAGGCCATGGAACTGATGGCTCTTTCTCTTATTCAAGGGATGAGGAATTCATGTGAGAGGATCGTATTTCCTTTATTATTCTTTTTTTCCTTCATCACCTTGCTGCCAGCAAAGAGCAGCTGAGGGCACACGGGACGTAATATTATGATAAGGCAAGAAATGTCCTGTGGGATGTTAGGGTATTCCATTTGAGGTAATTTAGAGGTAATTTATACTTCTCTAAGCCAGATCTCAGTCCTTGCCAAAGTGTCCTGAAAGAAAAGGCGACATTCATACAGCAAAATAGGCAACTGAGGGGATCAGGAGCATCTAGCATTTTCAGTGAACATGGCTTCCTATTTTGCTCCCTGTATTGGAGTATGATGCTGGCCAGCAATCATCTCTCATGTGATCCATCTTGTTTCTATCTTTATTTCTCACCAGGTTAAAATCTCTCAAATGAGTTTGATTCTTTTCCAAACTTACAGGTGTAATCTTAATGTTTCTGCATCTGACCATCAAAGTACAAGCTTATCTATAGCTAAATTGAAAATCTCTCCACATATTTTAAAAATAACTAGTTAATTATAAGGAATAATATTCCAGTATTCCTGGAATAATATTATTTGCCTATCATTTTTTTCTGCAGATGAATTGTTACAAAAAGGAAAAAGATAGTCAAGTAATATAAATAGACCAAGATGAAAAGTTAAAGACAGACCATTTTCAATGAAGGGCCCATTTATAGTAAAGAGAAACCATTTACAGTGAATGACTCTGTATATTTGCAAGTCAGGTTTGCATTGGCAAATGCTGTCCTGAAAACATTGCAAAATATGTCAGCTGGATCCCGTTTTCCACTTATATCCACACCAAAGTGTGTTTTCAGTGCCCTTGTGTGTTGTATGGTTTGTAAGCATAATTTTGTGCTTCTTGGCTTTACTATCTAACAGGATTCACATATTTGACTTTAGAATATAAATGTTATATAAATGTTGTTGGGGGGAGAATTAAAAGTTTAACGCACTGACCTGAAAGTTTGTACATAAGTTTTTCTACAGGACAGTTGTAAAACTCTTCTGTGCAAAATTGCATCTGTAAGTCTGCACATGTGATGAAGGGAAAATGGGAACAGGCTAATATTTCTAAACAAATGTGTGTAACTGGCATATGTTCTCCCCATATTCAAACGTGTAAAATTGGACTGTTATAGCTGCCAGTGAGAATTCACACCCACATCTAGAGGCCACTTAAATTACGATAGGATAGTTTTGAGTTCTTCAAAGAAAATACAAGGAATAGGAAGCCATTTCTAAGAACTAAAAGTACTACTGTTGAAAGGAAAGTTAAGAAATAAAAAATACAGTGTATTAAGGGCACACTGTAAAAAAGTAGAGAACAATCTAGTGTGGTATCCTGGAGCTTTTCTCTTCCCTAACAGGATGTAGCCCTGGAGGAAAAAAAAAAAAACTCTAAAGAATTACAAAAAGTGGCAAAGACAACAGGAACTGCTGATGAAGTAAAATAAGTACAAAAGTAAAGTGAAATCCTGCAGACAACAGAAGAGTAGAAGGGAAATGAGTTGTTTCTTTTTTCCTCGTAGTAGGCTAAAAGGAAAAGACAGATAAATGATGAAATAGGATCTTTCTGAAACAGAATGCAAATGATAATCAGAGGCCCTGACATGGCAAAACTCCTATGTAAATAGTTCTTTATTTCTTCAGGAAGGAAGCAGAACTAAAGATACAACCAGACTCAAATCCAAGGAAGAAGATGGAGTGTTCTGAGGAAAAGTCTGCAATAAGGAGATGATAAATATTTATTTACCTAAGTTTAATAATTTCAGATCTTTAACATCCAATGAGATTCCTGAAAGAATATGTTTCAGCTAATACTTATTGAAATGATGTGACTTTTTGTCAGTGAAACTGACAGATGTTAAATACACCTGCAAATTAAATGATTTAAAAAGAAGCACTGAATCAAGGAAAGACATAATGTTTTCTGCTGTTTAAAATAAAAGGAGGTAATGAGCTAAATAACGAGGCTGAGCAATTTTTCACTAGAAGAGCACAAGCAGGTGTTGGCTTAAAGGTGTTGGATTTTCATCTGGAAAGCTCATGAGAAAGAGGAAGCGCTGCTTAAGACCAAGTGGCAAGTGAATAACAACATATTTGATGCTGTAAAATGATGGCAAAAGGAGAGTCAGTTATTCATTTATCCATAGATGACAAAGTGCTCACATACCCTGTTCTGGTAAAGCTATGAAATTATACGTTCAGAGTGTGATCTGGCTTCCTATATCACAAGCTATTACATTTCACACAGTTACTCATGTATTAAGTTAATTATTTGGTTATCAATAAATAATAACTTGCATTTTGCCACAGCACATTTTCCAGAAATGCATGACCTGAAGGCATCAAGAAATGAAGAATTCATTACTTTGACAGTTTGTTCCAGTGGTTAATTCCCTTCAGTGTTACCTAATGGGTACCCAATTCTAATTTGTATTTTATCTGGCTTTAACTTCCAGCCACTGCTTCCCATTATGCTTGTTTGCCTTGACGGAAGAGCCAATATTGCTTTGTGTTCTCTCTCTAACATACTCACTCACTTCAGTCTGGTCGCTTCTGTGTAGTTCAAGGAGAGGAGCTCATTAACACTTACTGGAGGGTTTAGACCAGGGTATCTTTGGTTTAGCTTCTTTTCTGCCCATTTTCCCATTTTCTACATTAAAAATATAGACACAAGAATTCTCCACTGTAGCTCTGGTTTTCACCTCTGTGTCCTTATTCATTTCTGTTTGTTTTTTTTTTATCTGCAATTGACAAGTTACATTAGCCTTTTTTTTTTGCTGTTGAATCAAACATTGGAGCTCTTGTTCTGCTGCTGTTTAGCAGAAACATTAAATCCTCTTTCTGAGTCACAGTATCCAGGAGCCAGTCTACAGAATGTGGACACAGCCTGCATTATCATTTTACATTTAGTTGACCTAAAATGCCATTCGTTTGAATGGGTCCTGGTGCTCATTTTTAATTAGAACCTTGTATGCTAGCAAATCACATGTCGTATAAAAATTTGTAATATCATTATATATGTTTATTTGACAGGACATACTTCCTATAAAACTATTGTCACTAGCATAAATTATGTTCCTCTCCATCAAGCTTTTATGACTGTAATCCAATATCAATATTTTTCATATTTTTTTCTGGAACTGCTGTCAGTCTAACCAGACAGTAATTACCTGGGTTGTCCCATTTCTCTCTTTCTCTTTAATATTTACATAATGTTAAAATCCTTTCAGTTTTTATAACATTTTCCTGAATTTTTAAAAATTGACAGAAAAGACTGAAGGCCTTTTCAACCAATTCTTGTAGAACTCTACAGTGTCAGTAAATAGATTTAATCAGGTTTTTAGAAATCTAAGTTTTATGATATTTTATACCACTTAGCTATCAATAAACTGCAAAATTCTTTACACATACATGATGTAAGCAGATCAGACTCTTCTCCAAACATGGAACCCCCAAAATATTTATGAATATTTTTTCTTTGTTATCATTAATTCCACAGTCTTGGACAGTAATTGAATTTGGGGTTGTTTTCTTACTAATGTAGTTAGAAAATGATTGCTTATTTGTGTGAACCTTAGCTATGGATTTTTCCCTTAAATGTTTATCAATATTCTTGTAGCCCATAATTTCTACTTCATGTCAATATTTGTTTACTTCTTTTTCCACTTATTGCAGTTTTTATTTCTAATAATTTTTTTTCAATTCGCCACTGAATCAGCAGTGCATCAGCTCTTTTTTTTTCAGTTGTGACACCGTGTCACATTTTATAGCCATTAAAAAGAGCCCTCTTTTTATTCAATTTTGTCTACCTTTTTCCTCTCAAGTCACGTCACTTGCAATCTTAGCAACAGAAAACAAACCATATGATTTCCAAGTATATAAAGCAGGAAGCAAAAGATATGGAAAACAGTTTGCAGTTTCAAAGTCCAGTGGTCCAATGCAAATAATAATTATGAAAGAGTAAGTATTTAAAGGGAACCCAGGCAGTAAATAGTAGAGGACAGTGTAAGATAACATTGTAAAGCTGCTAGAGACACGCTTAGCTCACATCCTCAATTTTGCAAGTCAAAACAGTTCAAAAGGAACTTAGGATCAGGAGAGGTTTTCATTCATATTTAGATTTTACCATTCATTAATCATGTTTTGATGCAGATAACTAGGAAGATGCAACTGATTTTCCTCTAATTTAAATGTTTGGGGTAGAAACACTGAACACTGATTTCTTAAATCAGCATTTTTCCAGAGTGCTAGTATCATAAAAAATAATGTAGTAATACCTGTCTTACATTAGATATATCGTAAAATGAATCAGTAAAGGGACTTATCTTTGTATCACCAACTTCAGAATACTGAGGACTACATGGATACAGAAATGTTTATATTCAGAACTGTAAAGGGACTACTAACTTTCCAATCCACTGAACAACTTCAAACAGCTGCCATTAAAGAAAATAAAAATGCTTCACACAATGAATATGAAAACTTTGCCCAAAATGCCCCAGATTTCCATCCAGCGAGTTTTTCAGTGGTTCTAATATTTTATCCATGTCCTGCTATTCATCCATATACAGGAGTTTTATATTTTTTTTTAAAAAGTGAAGTCTTACTCACTAAAAAGAAGAGTTTTATCTAAGCTTTTTTTTCTTGTAAGATTTTGTATTTCACAGTTTCCACCCTTCCATTTAAGAATCTGAAAATACGCATTTTCTGGTTTACACTAAAACATGGGAGTCTTAAATATCTCTTTAGCTGCTTCCTAATGTTTGTTTCACAGGAAGGGAGTTAGTTCATAGCATAGCCTGCTTTGTTGTAGCTGCAAAGCAGATAAGCTCAGCCTCTCTTCATCTGTAAGGGGGCAGAGGAAGAGAACAAGGAGACAGTGCAGTACTTAAGGATTGTCGTGAAGGTTTCAGGGAACAAGGAGGCTGCCAGGTAAGCAGAAAAGGCCCTCTGCTATTTATGTTACTGTGCTGCTTCCCAAACTGTACAACTGTATGTAAGCTCTTCCTCTGAAATAGTTTATTTTAGGCTCCCAACTGTGGTTTGGTATCTCTCGCAGCCAACTGAAGTTCTCCTAAATTCCTGCTTAAGAACTTGAAATCTCATTTTGGCACTGGAAAGTGCTGTCTTGGGTCTGTTAACATACATTCAGGTGTTGGGTATTCCCTTTATGCAGAAGATGGCCCATCTCCAGCAGTTCTTGACACGCTTCAGCTGGCATCACATTGAAGGAGCCAGCAGGGCTTTTTGATTAAAATCTAATGCTCCAAGAGGCCTGGCCACCTGAATACTTTGATTAAACAACAGTTTGTTTGAGAGACACCTTACCATATGAAAGGGCAGGCTCCTTGTATGTCCCCACACATTTTTTGCCTTAGCAGATCCCTGCACAAAAGAAGAGAAGCAGAAGACACTTTTCAGGTTGAAAGGGATCATTTATGGTTTCTTGGGACATTTCCTGGACTGCCCTACATTAGCATTAAGTAGAAGGCCTAGAGCAATAAAACTGATGGCACTAAATCAAAGCATCTACAAAGCTTCTAAAAGTACAATTCTCCTGTGAGTTTTCCCTGAGCGCTTTCTTCTCTGCCCTCATGCTTCTTTTAGCAGGTCTGCTGAGCTTTTGGCATGGTCATTGACACACAGCTTTGTCAAGTTGCAAATTATGAACTAAAAGCGTGGAAATACAAAATTAAAAGTTCATTTATCACAGAGCTTCTTTACTAGTGAAGGGCATTGAAGCAAGTTGTTCTGTGACAGGAGAGAGAGTGTTTTTTCAGCATCACGAGGAAAGTGAAATCCATGCCAGGCAATGCAGTGCAGTAAGCCCAGGAAGCTGCAGGAGTTTCCCAGGAAAACTTCTCTTTTCATAGATAAAATCACAGAGACTCTGCAGCATGGTGTTGAAAATGAGGTACTGCCAAAGTGGCAAATAAAAGTGGGCATGCTCTGCTAATGAGGGCGAAATGTGCCAGATCTTTACAAAGAATAGTGGTTTTCCACTCACATCAAAGCAACTCTGCTGATAGATGTGGAAAGAGAAGGAAGAGAGGCTATGGCACTCTTCATTTCTCATATTCGTCTCTGGTATCTTATAGACATTATGGAATGTATTTAATCTTGTTCTTATTGAAAAACTGCAATATTTAGTGTGAGACTTGGATTGCCTAGGGAGAAAATGGCAGCATTCAGATTCTCACCACACACCCAAACATGGCATGATGTCAGATTACATCGCTCTTCACTTTCACAGCAATAATATGATAGGCAACTATAAGATTGTGTCCATCATTAGGTTCAGTAGTTAAGAAACTGATTGCTGTGAATTATAATATTTTAGAACTACTACCTCAGAGTATTTATATGCAAACTCAGGCAGTGCTGCAATGTATGGACAGCATCCATTTGGGGAGTTCCATTTTATATGAAGATTTTTGGCTGTAATAACATTCAACTAAGGCAGATATTTTTACAGGTATTAGGCCTTTTTTCATAAGTATTTTCTCTGGTAATTTAATAAATTATTCCTTATATCATCATGTTTAAATTACATTTCCATACAAACTGCATTAATCAGATTTGATGAGAGTGCAACAATGCATGCTGTAACTGTCAGAGAGCTCGCATCTCACATCCTCATTAGCAGAACCATATCTAGAAGTTATAAGTGCCTTTCAAAATACACCTACAACACATCTCCCTGTGGCTTATTCACTTCCTGTTTTCCTTCAAAAGCAGCTGAAAGAGGCACTCTGCACCTGCTTTCTCCTTGTGCTGACATCTGCTTCTAAATGAGAATGGAGGCAATGAATGTTAAGCTGAAAGGACTTATTTATGATTGCAAAGATTCTTGGCTTGAAAAATCAGTTCAATTCCAGTACCTCTCACCTCCCATGCTAAGCAGGGAGACAAAGAGGACATTCATAGACAACACATGTCACATGGGGCAGTCTAATGGCATTAGAACAGTTCAGTGAAGCATTAATGAATTTACAGTGAGGACAGAACAACAGTGCTAGGATCTAATCTGCTCTGTGGTAAGTGGTTTCCATAAGTAACCTCAAACACAGATAACCAGTCAGAACTCTGACTAAAATATTTTGTTTTCTGACAAAACAGTCAACTGCTTTTCCTTTGAAACCAGTAGCCATTCCCTTGCTTGCTGTGCCACTGGTATTTCTCCAGTCCCTGTAATATGTCAGGCCATTCTCATTAATCTTAGATGAGACTTCAGCTTCTCCAAACATCTGATATTTCAAATGGGTTTTTTTGCCAATCATCTTCTGTGCTTTGTGCCTCTACCTGCAGCTGCTGCTTGGAACTGAGATGTGGTATGATCTCATTTGTAATGTCGTACCTTTAATCCAACTTTATATTCACATCCTTTTCTTCACCTTGGTACCTCCTTGCTGTCAAATACTTATGCTTAAATGAGTTCAGGTGAAATGGACATGTAAGGTGTTAAATCAGATGTCACAAGATTCTTGAGATAAGAAAGGATGTGAGCACTAGCTGTCCACACAAGTTCTTATTCTGCCTTCCTGACATCAAAAAGGTTATTGTTTTTGACCTAAATGAGCATGGTGACAGAGACAGCAATCTCTGCTAAACTATTAACTTCCAGATTCCTAGAGAGGAAGTGTTGGGCTTGAGGATATAAATGTATGTGGGAGTTTCTCATCCAAGAATGATGATCACACATTCTTATCCACAAAATTATTCATAAGATTAGTAATTTCATTGTAGACATTCCCTCACAAGAACTGTAAATTCTGTACTTGAAATGAAGCAAAGCAAAATACATTTCCAGTATTTCTTAGATATCTGTGTTCTTAAATACGTCCCATGATGTTTCTCTGAAGAAATAGGCATTCCTCCAAATGCTATAAAGATACATATTCTAAATCACATTCTTCCTTCCGTGGAAAATGGATAATGAAACTGCACTGGAAAGAGGCAAGGAGGACAAAGAAGAGGAAAAGTGCCCATCTCCGTTAGTTTTCAAGAATCTGCCAAATCTCACTGAAGCTGGATTTTGGTTACTTAGATGGATGGGAAGAGATGACAGTAAGAAGTGGAGATACACTGCAGTCTGCGGTGTTCCTACAGCGTGGGTAAAAACAATGAAGCTTGCTTTACTTCAGTTTACTGCAGCACCAACACCAGTGAAACCAAGTAGTGTGGGGTGCAATACAGACCAGCGAGTTGCAGAATTACCCAGCAATCTGGGAAGACTGGTATAGCACAGGAAAAGCCTTTGTGTTCAGCACCCAAGTCAGTGAGACCAAAGGTAACTTTCATAGCAGCTAGAGTTTATTAGTACACCAGTAAGATCTATAAGTGTGCCCAAGATGGGCTGTAGCAGTTTTCTTCCTCAAAGAAAATGTGGCTCTAAGGACATTGTCATGAGAGAGGAAATACAGAAGCAAGGCAGGAGAGAAGTACATCCACAGAGTTTTATTTACTCCCCAGACTGCTTATCAACTGATTTCAGTGAGACTTCTCATGTCAGCAGGGATTGCTAGGAGGAGTAGACAAATCTGCCCCTTTTCTAGCAGAAATGCTTTGAGAAGCAAATTTGCAAAATAAATTCATACAGGTTTGATTGCCTTCAGTAGCTTCATATTATTAGCTATAAATCACAGTTTCATATGGAATCACATTCTTATTAATATCACAACATCCTCATTCCTCTATTAGTTATCAGGATCATTCATTGTATGCTGGAAATTCCAATAGAATTATCTAACTGGAGACTAATAGCATGGCTAAATCTTGCCCTCTTCCATGTATTCTGCTAGCTTGTATATACATTTTTGTTGTTTTCTGAATTTTTTGACGTCAAATTGTATTACACAGCATAGAATGCTTTTCTGGTCCTTACCATGTCTCATACATTAAAAATGCATTTGGGAAAATAACAACTTGATTGGCTTTAAAATGTGGTCTTTCCCTCATAGCCTCTGAAAATAAGACTTATGAATGCTTTCATCTTAACAGAGTAAGTGATTGTATTCAGAGAGTAGTGGTCAATGGCTCAAAGCCCAGGTGGAGATCCATGTCTAGTGATGTCCGTTAGGTGTCCATACTGGGACTGATGCTGCTTAATATCTTCATCAATGATATTGACAGCGAGACTGAGTGCACTCCCAGTCCTTTGCAGATGACACCAAGCTGAGTGGTGCAGTTGCCACACCTGAAGAACAGGATGTCATCCAGAGGGACCTGGACAGGCTGGAGAAGCGGGCCTGTGAGAAACTCATGAGGTTCAACAAGATCAAGGGCAAGGTCCTACACCTGTGTCAGGGCAATCCATGTTTTCAGTATATGATGGGGTGTGACATGATTGAGAGCTGCCCTGCAGAGAAGGACTTGGGGTTGCTGGACAATGAGGAGCTCAACCCTATCCGGCAATGTGCGCTCGCAGTCCAGAAGGCCAGTTATATCCTTGACTGCATCAAAAGAAGCGTGGCCAGCAGGTCAAAGGAGGTGATTCTGCCCCTCTATTTCTCTCTTTCAAGACTCCATCTGGACTTCTGTGTCCAGTTCTGGAATCATTAACATAAGAAGGTTNACGAGGGTAGTGAGGCATGGAACAGGTTGCCCAGGGAAGTTGTGGTTGCCCTATCCCTGGAAGTGTTCAAGGCCAGGCTGGATGGGGCCTTGGTCAGCCTGGTGTCCCTGCCTGTGGCAGGAGGGGTGGAACTAGGATCTTTAAGTCCCCTTCCAGCTCTAACTATTCTATGATTCTAAGTGGTGGTTCCTCGTTTATTAAATGCAGACCAAAACTTACTATTAAAAGTATAATCTGAAATAAAAACCAACCAAAAAAAAAGTATAGTTTGCTGCATATGCTCAAGGCTCAAAATAATTCATTGATAATAATCATAACAATAATAGGAAGCTGAAGAAAAAATGAAATTACCTTATCTAATTCAAACCTGAGAAGAAAATGAGTTTTCCTGAACAATGAAAAATACTGCTTTCAGAAACAGCTTTACCTCTTTGCAATTGGTGCAAAAGTCATGCTGCGATATCTTCATTCTGTTCAGTACCTAAAAAGCTGGGGAGATTTTTTTTTACACATATTCCCAGTTCTGCTCTATTCCCTTTGTGCTTTGTGGGATCAGCACAAAAGGTCTAGAAAGTAGGCTGGAAAAATCAGCTGCAGGTTCTCCTTGAGAGAAGGACTCCCCAGCTGCTGCAGTGCCAGCATAGCCAGCTGTACCCCACCAGCAGCTCACTCCTCCACTCGAGCATGCTGGATGGACCAAGGTCACTGTGCTCCTCACCTAGGAATGGGACAGCCCAGGTCCTAAGGACTGCAGCTGGTGAGGAGCAGCAAAGGTTCCAAAAGATCCTTAGTGTCTCTGTTTGGATGTCAGGATACTGCATGCACCCACACCCCACAGGTGTAGGAAATTCTTTCCCATACAATTAACAGCAGAAGGGCATTATTATTATATAAGCAACAGCATGGCTGAAGCTGGAAAGCACCTCTAGAAATCATCTAGTCCAAACCCCCAGATCGAAGCTGGGTCAGCTAAAGTAGATTGCCCTAGGTCATGTCCTGTTGGGATGGAGACTCCACCACTTCTCAGGGCAACCTGGGCCAGAGTTCAACTACCTTCAGAGTAAAACAAAAAAAAAGTCTTTTTCTTACGTTTAAGGGGAATTTCTGGTATTTCAATTGCCTCATTGCCTCTTGTCTTGTCTCAGGTCATCCCCTGAAAAGAGCCTGACTCCATCCTTTTTACATGTGTCCATCTGGTATTAATTTGAATTGATGAGATCTTCCTGAGCCTTTTTCTCTGACTGAACAGTCCTAGCTCTCTCAGCATTTACTAACAGAAGTCATCTACACCCTTAATCATCTTCATGTCCCTATGCCGGACTCTCTCCAGCATGTCTATGGCCCTCTTGTACTAGCGAGCCTGGAACTGGATGCAGCACTCAAGGTGTAGCCTCACCATTGCTGAGCAGAGGGGCAGGTTGGTCTCCATCAATCTGCTGGCCACAGTCCTACTAATGCAGCCCAGGAAGATGTTGGCCATCATCACATGGGTGCATTTCTGGCTCATGCTCAGCCTGGCATCCACCAGGACCCCCACATCTCTGTTGTTAAAGATGCCCTCCAGCTGGTTGACCAAAATGCCTGGAACCTGGGGTTCCTCTCCAAAGGCAAGACTTGGCATTTCTCTTTGTTGAACTTCAAGAGCTTCCTGTCAGCATATTTGTCCAGCCTGTCAAGGTCCTTCTGGATGGCAGCACAAGCATCTGCTGAAGTAGACACTCCTCCCATTTTTGCATCATCTGCAAACCCACTGAGGAGCCACCGTCTAGGTAACTTATGAAGCTATTAAACAGTATTGGCCCTAGTGTCAGCCAACAATATACACCTCAGATGACTGGCCTCCAGATGGACTTTGTATGCCAGGTTGCAATCCTTTCAGCCTAGCAGTTCAGCCAATTTCCAGTCCAGTTCACTGTCCTCTTATCTTGTCTGTACTTTGTTGATTTGCCAGTGAAGATATAATGGCTCAGTGTCAGAAACCTTGTTAAACAAGATAAACAACATCCACTGCTGTCCTCTCATTCACCAGACTAGTCATTTTGTCACAGCAGGCTATCAGGTTGGTCAGGAATGATTTTCCCTTCCTGGACTGAAGCTGACTACTCCTAATCACCTCTTGTCCTTCATGTGTTTGCAAATAGCATCCATGGTTTGTTTGCTCCACCACCTACCTGAGGTGAGACTGATTGACCTTTCGAAGACTATCAAGAGTGACCTTGCAGTGACATAAACCAGCTCCTTCAACACTTGAGGTTGCAAGCCATTAGGTTGCATGGACTTGTGTGTGTCCAAGTTGTTTAAGTGCTCCCTACTTGGTCCTCCTCCAAAATGGTAATTCTTCCTTCTTCCATATGTTCTGATGGTCACAGGGACCTGGGATTCTTGAAATTGAGTCTTACAGTAAAGACCAATGAGAAACAGCCATTCATCTTTCCTGTGTCCTCTGTCACCTTGCCCCCTTGCCCCATCGAGCACTGGGCCCACATTTTCCCTAATTTCCCTTTTGCTGCTTTTGTATCTGTGGAAACCTCTCATTGCCCTTTATATCCACCTCCAGATTCCTCTTCAGGCAGGCTTTGACTTTCCTAACAGGATCCCTGAAGGCTTGGGCAGTGTCTCTATATTTCTCCTATATAACCTAACCCTACTTCCACCTCTTGAATATTTCTTTTTCTATCTTTGAGTTTTGTCAAGAGATTCTTGTTCATCTATGAAGGCTTCCTGACACTTTTGCCTGACTTCTGACATGTAGGGATGGACCACTGAAGTCTGAAGTAAGTGATCCTTGAAAATCAGCAGCTCTCCAGGACTACTCCTCTCTTCTTCAAGGTAGTCTTGCACAGAGTTCTTCCAAGCAGCTCCCTGAACATGCCAATATTTGTTCTGATGTCCAAAGCTGTTAAATGCTATTTGCCTTTTCTCAGGGTCCTGAGCCCCATCATCCAATTGCAAGGTGTCCAGAGCTGCCCCTGACACTCGCAACCAGTTCTTCTTAGTAAAAATCAGGTCCTGTAGAGTGTCTGCCCTCTTCAACTCCTCAACCACCTCCGTCAGGAAATTGCCATCAGTGCACTTCAAAAATGTCCTGGATTGCTTTTGCCCTGCTGTGCTGCCCCTCTAAGAGATACCAGAGTTGTTAAAGGCTTGTGTAAGAACCTGGGACAGTGAATATGAAATTTCTTCTGGCTGTCCGGAGGCCTAATCTACTTATTCTACCTGACCAGACAGTCTGTAGGAGACACCCACACCAACGAAATCCACGTTGGTCTACCAGTCAGCCCAGACCTGTAAGTTCTCAGCTGACTCATGGAAGAGTTCCATGCAATCCTGCTTCTCTCTCAAATAAAAGGCAACTGTCCTTCCTCACCATCCTGTCTCATCCTACCCAAAGAGCCTGTATCCATCTCTGGTTGTGTGAGCATGATTTGCCCATTGCTGACAGATTTCTAAAAACGTAGGCTCCATCTCCTGAAGAATTCAAAGGTGAGAATTTTCCTTATTTTATATCTCTTCCAAACAATGGGCAACAAACAGGAAGCTCATTTCTCAGTCACATCGCAAAATGCATGTTTTATTGTCAAACACATCCTATGTTACTGTTACTGTTTTGTGACAAAGAAATGTTATTATCAAATAGTTCTTATCAACAAATTTAAATAGAAATGATGAATGGCTTGCTAATATTTTTTATGAGACAGTCTTTAAATGGGTTACATTGTTCTCCTCTTTACTAGCAACCTAAATAGAAACTATTATAACAACAGTGGTTTGCACATAATAGAATGTTATCTGAAACTGAGTATGTTTTTCCTTTAAAATTAGGGCTATAGTGGTATGGTTATTGAAAATTATCATAGTTTACTTTTTATTTTTCTATTTAAAAGCAATATTCCTGATAGCAAAAATTGCAGTTGGAGTTCTGACTAGAGAAAATTATCTCAAGCAATAAGAAAATGAACATTCATGTTAAGAGAATAGCATTATCGAGGCTTCTTTTCCCTTCATGAGAGGTGAATTCTCTGCCAGCATATTTGATGCAATTCCATAGATTTCAATGGGACTACACCAATTTATATTATGGAGAATACAGGACATGTTGTTGTTGTTGTTATAAACAAACAGATAGAATTTAAGTAAAAGCATTGAAAGCATTTTCTTTCACAAATCTTGGATCTGAGAGGCGATTTACAAGATTTATACTGTGGTCCATTTCTCCTTAGAGTATCTAGCAGATGTGCAGCTGCAGCTCTTCAATGCCAAGGAAAAGATGAGATACCCACAGACACCCTCAAAAAGCCAAGTACACACAGCCCACCCAAGGCATGTGGGGCCATCCAGGAGCCACTAGCACCTCCAAGGGAGAGGACTTCTTGATCACTTTGTAACACTCTGGGAAAATGGGAATCCAAATGTGTGCAGGGTGCAACTTCTTCAGCCCAGATTGTGCATTATTTCAGTGCTGACGACAACTGTATTCAGGCAAATGCCATGTGCAACTGTAGAGACTTCCTTCTCAGAGAATGAATTTCCTCACCATCATGTACGCAGCTTCTGCTCCCTCTCAGCTCTCAGTTCAGGCATAAAGAGCATCTGAGGACTCCACTTTGGTGGTTGAATTTAAAGTAAGGCTGCAATAGACAAAATCATCTGCGACCATTAAAAACGTAATAAGGGAAAATAAAGAGGTTTTTCTATCACCTGCTGAAGAGAATACAACTACACCAGGCACCATGTGTTAGACTCTTTGGGGATCTCTTCAGAGAGGGGTGACTTTACTTGCACTGAGATCAATGAAAACCTGTGCGTTCAATCTGTTTCTCATAAAAAAATACCTCTGAGTCTCTCTAGCTTGCAAGTTAGAACTGTCTGAAAGTCACAGGGAAATGAAGGGTTGAAAGGCTAAGAATTTCATGCTTTTTTTTTTCTTTTTATATACTCCTTATTCCCACAGATCATATGGGAAGCATAGGACTTCAGCACAGGGACAGCCAGAAAGATTCAGGGCTGTTAAATTAGTAGCTTGTTTAAATCCCAAGGTAAACTAGTTGTGCTAAATTAATCTATGAGCCTTCATATCAGATCTAGAGCCTGTGCGCAGTACAGATATTTTAAGATGATCTAATTGTGGTTTGAGGGAAGGGAGACTATGGGCACAAGTAACGCTAAAATGTGTGCTGCCATGGGGTTAACAGACAGCACAGTGCAAAAAGCTGACACAGGCAACACTGCCAGAACACCAGGGATCAAAGGTGTCTAGGCGTTTCTAAAATTTAGTTGCTGGAATAATCACAGGATACCAAATTTTAAATGCTTGCTAGGAAACTGAGGAAGATGTGTAAACTAAAAAATAAAAGAGAGATTCTGGAAGTGGTGAAGCAACTGCAAAGAGCAGGGAAGACTACTGCTGTCACATATCAGATTAATAGACAGGGCCTGTCTCTTACTGGATTTTTTCCAACTCTTAAGCAGGAATTGGAGGCACCCCAGCTGGCTTTGTTTTATAAACTCAGGCAAGACTAGTTAACAGTAATGGCTCTCACCGGAGTGAATTAGAGGATGTAGGTACTGCCATCTTTAACATCCTATTGGGAAATGGGGGACAGGTTTTGACAAATTGCAGGCAAAGGCTACGACATGGAGCCAAACAAGAGCAGCCCAGAGAGGAGCAATCCAGGACTCCTTCTGGACAACACTCTTTTTTAAGTCCAGCACTGGCAGACACTGTGGGTTGAAAGCACTACATCCATTCCTGCTCTATACCTTGCTTAATGTCAGCTCTATGAAAGCACACACAAATCATCATGATATTGTCAATTTAATCACTACAATCAAACAAGAAAGGAATAGAGAAGACTTCAAATGTGCTGCTGGTCAATGTGATATTATATTGGTTGAGTGGATGACATTTATGCACTGAAATCTACATTTTTATAAAATTCTTGAGATTACACTTTTGATTTTGCCCCTCTGAATGAATGGTGGAAAACATTTTTTAAAAAACAGTGCTGCAGACAGAAAACAAAATGAACAAGCATTTTAAGGTTTGTTACTCCTTCAAGATGTGATTGATCATTGTCTCATTGCCGCGGGTCAACCTCTGCCATAGAAAGCTCCAGATAATCTTCAGCTGCATTTCCTAAACCATTAGTAGGATGGATGAGGCTAAGATAACAATGCACAATTTATTTTCCAAAAGCAGCTGACAGGAGGAAATGGATACCAAATTAATTATCTCATTAGAACAGTACAGTACATTTGGAAATTCAAAACAGACTGCCTGGAGTGATATAAATCTAGCACTCTGTTAATGCCAATCCCTTGCTTAGGCATGTCAGTGTTGTAATCTAGTGCTCCAGATTTAGAAAGGTTGAAATGTGCACACTCTGATGCTTACACATTAGGGTGAGCCCGGAATTAATTGATTACCTGACTGGAATGCTACCTATCACAGCCACACACAGGTTGTGCATTATGTGCAGGGACTACATTTATATGCCTGGACACACACACCCCAGACAGATGTACCAACATTTTCTAGTGCAAACAAAAATGTCTATTATTTGCTTATTGGGAGACGTCACTAAGAACAGCAGGTATCTTATGGGCTGTAAATATATTCAGTCTTTAAGAAGCTGCATCTGTATCCAAGGCAAAAACTTGGCGGTCATCTCAAGGGAACAAGGTTTCTCTCATTCCTGATTTATAACCAACAGATAATTTCTCAGAAATTGGGGTTTACCATTTGTGAGCCACAAGTTGTCAACCAAGCCTATATTCTCCTGGTAAATGTCAACCTATATCTCTTTCAAAGTTACAGGAATGTATTTTTAGAAAATTGTGGACCTTTATTCAGCATACTAGAAACCATTCCACCACTGCTAAAGTAATATGTACATATATAGCTGGCATTAATAGCATATATTTAAAAGCTTTAGCTGTTTTTTATCATTTATTTGGGTAATAAGCCATAATTAAAGGAGTCAGGGGCTGTATTACAGAAACATTTGCCAGCATATACGTAGAACAAAGTTTACTTCACAGAGACAACTGGCAGCCAAAGCAGTTCAGGGTATTTCTTCATAGATATATGGCAAAGGCATGATAGCACTTCTTGTTAAAAAACCCCCAAACTCTAACACAAGACCTTGTTAAGTCACTGTATCTGAAAATGGCTCAAATTTGATTAGTGTGCACAGCTACTAGGGACTGGAGTCAACACACGTCTACAATCAGCAGCTGTAAAAACCTCTTAGCACACCTTTTGATCCAGAAATCACTTAGAACAAGGGTCATCTCAAAGCAAAAGCAATTCAATCAGTCTGTCTGAGAGGAAGATGAGGAAGGAAGCAGGAAGACTTGTTTCATCTTCTGCAATCCCAATCATTTTTACATCATCCCATATCATGCAATATATAGGAGCAGGGACTGTGAAGCATGAGTTCTCAGGAAAGGGCAGTCTTCATTAGCACTGTCTGCTGCACAATGTGCACTCTTAGATGCCTGAGGTGGAAAGGTCACAGCCACAGATTCCACAACACCTCTGTCTGGCTTCAGTCCTCATCCACCCTTGATTATCCAGGGCTATGAGGAAGAGATGTTTAATGTTTTCACGTTAAATCTGTGTTTATCCTGGTGGCACATAAAGAAGAATCCAGTCAAAATCAATTTAAGTAGCTCCCTTCTTAAGAATGACATTGTCACTCTGCAGTACAGATTAAAATAAAATTCTATTAATTAGTGATCTAATTTCATTATGCAATCATATTTTGCAGGATGTACTGTCCAACAAGATAGAGTTACAATCCTAAAGACAGCCCACGAGGATTTGCAATGTATAATGATGGATAATGTCTTCAGTGCTCAAACCCTGGTTCCCTTGCTTGCAACTAAACCATGGTTATATATAAGTTAGCTTGGCATAAGGCACAAGACTTTCTCATCTAAAAAAAAAAATCAGCTGAACAGAAAGGAGGCAAGATTACAAAGGTAAGGTCAGTATTACCTTAGTTCAAGGGACTATGTCATACCATCACAGCCTTTCCTTTCCTTGAGTGTCTGGATTAATTGTGATATTCCAATAATCTTCAGAGAATTATTGAATATCCATTTTTTGAACTGTATTGGCTCTTTCCTGTAATTTAATTCCCCACATTCACACATACACATGGACATACACTCTTAAGCTTTTTCATTATGCACCAACACATCACACTACTGAAATCAAACATTGGTGTTTTGTGGAAGCTATCTTGCAAATTCTTGCAGAACAGATGTGCAATCCCAGTTCAAGGCAAGCTCCATGGAACCTGCCAGCTCTGCCTACAAATTAAGAATCCAAATCAGATACAATCCCCTTCCTTTATTTTGTTCTGGCTTAAAAAGTCTCTCTGAGATCAACCTCATTCATGCAAATATCCCAAAGAGAAATGCTAGATTTAGCTGACAGATGCATAAAATCTCATGTTGCCACAGAATTCCCCAGTGTCTACTCAGCACCAGATGTCAAAGAATGCAAATCTGCAGCTGGGTCTGGTGTTCATTTGTGCTCCAAATTCCCTCCTTCACAGCTGTTGTTTTCCATTGCCATGTACACAAAGCCAAATTTTCAGAAGCAGTAGATAGACTATGGCTCCCTATCTTGATGTGAATATGCTATTTCTTTATTTGCCTGGAAAATTTCTGTTTGAATTGAATAATAGTGTATTTGCAAAGGCACATTTGAGTATGCTAACCCATCAGTATTGAAAACAACTTGCTCATCTATCAAATCCAATCTCTTTTCAACAATTTCCACAGATCTGGAGTTGTCTTTCTGAATATCTGTTTGGAGGTGCAGAATAAGATTTTCAACCTTCCTTAGGCCTCCTGGGCACTGTGGAAATAATAATCATAACCAAAGGAATGCAAAACAAAAGACATAATCATAAGGAACTGCAGAGTGGTGTTTCTTCAGTTATCATAGCGGGGGCTTTTCTGGCCATCCTATGCGCCCCTCATGAAAGGAAGCTCTAGCCTGGAACTACAATTACTGTTTTAAACTTTTGTTCTCCATTGTGTAGATATTACCAGCCTGCACAGCTTTCAAAATATAGTCAGTAAGTGTCATTAACATCATATGTCTGCAAGAGCTGAGTTGATGTGAATTTTTCCTTGTTTTCTATCTAAATGGGGGAAATCCTGAAACAGATAAAGGTGATTACAAGCGTGCATATTTGTTTTCCTTATCTTCCTTTAAATGATTTCAGATTTCCATGGTTCATTTCCATTGGCCTCAAGTGTAGTTTGGACTCATTTTCTTGAATTAAGATGCATACAGAGACCTTTTCTTTCCCCTTACTTACATAATGATCTTCAATTCACAGAGTTCTCAGTTTTCTATATAGCAATCATATTCTTACCAAATATTTGTTTGCTTACACCTCAGATTTTCAGCCAAATCAATAATTTATACTCTAAATTAAAGTTTGTTTCTCTAGGGTTCAGATGATACCTTACCGTGTTTAAAAGGGATGAGTTTTGCATGATGGGAGGAGAAACTACTCCAAACATAGAATCAAATTTAAATAGAAAGTCCAAATTGAACAATCACATAGAAAAAATATTTTTAATGAAAGCATAGCATGCACTTTACCCTTACAACATGACTTTTATCAGATTCCATTCGTTTCCCAGAATGCTTATTCCCAAACTGGTTTTATTGCCTTCAGCTAGATGGAGATATTTTTGTCTTGGTTTTATGCACCTGAATATTTTGACGCCTACAACAAATGCAATTCATCTAACAGCACTGTCTCCCAAATTCATGGAGACCCAAGATGGTTAATCCATGCTATGAACAGCCATATGGTACAGATTTCTCATCCAGTGCCTGTAAACAGTGTAGTCCAGCCTCACTAGAACTCCCGCACACTTCTTCATGTCTTGTATACAGCTACCACAGCTCCTTCTGTGGCACTGCTACCCAGTACCTCCAGCTCTGGACTTAGGGCAAGAACCACCAGGACAGGTTCCTGCATCTGCCATATGAATGCTCTTATGGATCCTCACATTGTCAATAAAATTGAATCAGATAAAAAAATCTGGCTGAAAAATGACTCCTAAAGTTGCATAAGCTGATGCCAGAGTCCTGTTATTGTCACAAAATATTTTAACATAATTTGAATGATAACTATGAAATACAGAAGGGGAACAGAGATGTAGTGAATATCCCCAGCTATTTCTGTATTTACTAATTGTGGCCCTAACATAGAGCAATGGTAATGAAAATATTACTCTTGGGCAGTCTGGTAGTGTTTATTACTACTATTATTATGTAAATATCCAGAATGTGTATGTTTTTCAAAGTAGACAATCACACCAATTTAGGAAACCAGGGATTTAAGACAAAAGCAAGAGAGTTGCTTGTTAATTTTACAGAAAACAAAAGCAGAGCTATCCATGTACTGGATAAGAAGAAAAGAGGGAGAAGAATTTAAAATACTTTGTTTGAAGTTACATGACCCAGCACAAATAGCTTCAGTGATTATTTAAGATCAAATAGCCCAAGTATCAAGTACACCTACTTCAAATTATAGGGAGAAGTTGTGGCAAGTTCAGCCTGATCTGCCCAGCCAAAGGAGCTGGTGCCCTTGAGACTTTTATTTAGTTCTGATTTTCTTAAGTTTATCCTGCATATTTTCACAAGTATCACCAGGTTGCATCTACCTATTTATTTGACTTGGAATACTTTAACAATATAATATATCATATATTATATTATAATAATATAATATCACAATTAATTATTTCATACAGTAATTAAAAATGCATTTACCAAGTTACATTTTGGGGTTAGTGATTGATTTCCTGAAAGATTGGGAAGGAATTACTGTCAAGGCAAAACTAAATATTTCTGAAATTGAAAAAGAAATACATATTCATATGGTTTCTTTAAAAAAAAAATCCAGATATGACATGTAAACACGATGCTTTGCAAAATTATCATGTTTAATGCAAAAATGTTAAATATTAAAGAAAGAAGAAGTGCTGAGAAAGGGAGGGAAGTCAGGGAGATTATTAAGTGGTCTGCAGCATCAAAAATACATTAAATCTGAAACTACAAGACATTAAGACCCAAGTTGTAAGAAGTCAACAGGAAAACAAAATGTTAATTGTGCCCAGAGTGAAGCACAAGAGGTGCATGAGGAAGGGGGTTTAAAACCAACCTGCAGTTGTGCCTGGAAGGTTCTGGAGAAGCATCATTGTGAGGCAAACAGGCAGGTGGGCAGCTACTGCATTAAAAGTAACTGTGGGGAAAAGCAATGTTACCTATGACAATCATTGGAAAAGAGGGTTAACTGTATCTTCTGTTGCAAATCCTTTCATACATAGGAAACAAATAAAGGACATTTGTGCAGTAAAAAGCAGTCTGTCAAAGCCTGCCCCCAGCCCCGCAGCAGACATCGCTTCTGTTAGAAAAGAAATGCACATTTTTAGCCATCGTCACTCTATGGGAGTTCATTTGCCACTGGAGACAGCTGCCTTTGGGAGCACACTGAGCCCTGGCCAGCCTGGCATGAGAAACGGGGTGTGAGCTCAACAGCCAGGGTGTGGGGAATCAGGCCACCAGGCACGACTATCACTATTCACTCAGTGCTCTCTGTACAAAATCTAATATCTTTGGATTAATTATATTGTATGCCTGCTTTATGTTCATTATGACAGAAATTTATCTCAGAAACAATGCCTCTGCCTTGGAAACAAATGTTTCCACTTTGCTTCATTGCCTAATAGCTGGAGGAGTCCATTATCCTGAGAAAACATTTTTTCCATTTACACTGACTCTTAAATATTTTATGATCATTTTCCTTTCTAGCTTTTACAATAAATACATGACAGAGATAAGACATTAAATAGTCACCAATGTATATAATTTAGCATATACATTGAATCCTCACCTATTTTCATCCTGACTTTCCATAAATTGTACTGTACACTATACTGTTTCCTTCGATTATTTCCATTTAATTGAGACAGTCAGTGCTTAGTCTGACTGCTATTCGGTCTCTGTGTTATATAAGTATTTCATCGTGGGCTTCATCAGGTACAGTTTTTAAATTACATAGCTCTGAGAGTTGGATCCTTGTGTTTGAAGAGCATTTAATTATTACTTCTCTTCTGTAAGGATTGCCGCAGTGTAATACATCTGCCACTAATTCACTTTCAGTTAGTTTAGAATCAAATGTTATTTTTATCAGCCTGAAAAAGATAGTAGAAGACTTTTATTATAATCAAATATAGTATGTTCTGCAGTTCTGCATATGCAGCTGAAATAGCTCATGTAATCCAGCTACAGTGGTTGAAAGCTGGGGTTGGGGAAGAACACACAAAGACATCTTAGGGATGCCCTGCTTGAATATGTTCCTGAGAAGTTATTTCTGTAACACTACTTTGTTTTGCCTCCTCCCTACTTTTGGGAATCCCAATGAAAGAACGGCAGTGAGATCACCTGCTTTCACTGGCATGTATCAGCTGCATGGAAATGTTCAGGTACGTACAGGGAAACTGAAGCAAGACCTTGAAGTGGGAGCAGATTCTGCTTTCTGTGGCTTAAAACTCCAGACTGAGGTAAAAGGTAGGATCTCTGCCGCTTGTGTAAAGCACAATATACATCTGATGTCATACAGGCATAGGGAAGAGCAGTATAATAATCACAGATTATATAGATGTAATTAAATAAAATAAAAATTCTGCAACATTGTGGGGAAAATACATTTAGGCTTATTATGGCCTGTGAGATCTTGTAAAATGTGGGTTGGCTTTTTGAGTCTTAAGTAGAGAACAGTTTGAAGAGACATTCTTCTCACTTTCTGAAATGGAAACAAAAGTAGGCCCCTTTCATACATTATATTTTGACTACCAAAGCCAAAAACTAATTAGTCTATCTGGAAAATCTCATCCTTTTCCAAGAATATCTCTCTTCCTTTTGCTGGTGCAAAACACATGTTGCTACTGAACAAAACATTTTGGGAACTCTTTTGTGAAACCATTAAATTTACTATGTGCAGGATATATGCGGCATAAATTTTCAAAGGTCAGGATATGAAATATTACTTTATTACAATATATTAACTGACTACCATGACTATCTGTATAATACCAACTAGGCATCACAGCATTAATATGTTTTTCTCTGAAAAAAAATTCAAATACAGGCCTAGAGAATACAATCTTTTACCAAACTACCTTCTCTGTACCTTGCAAGCTTTGTCTGTTTGCAAGGTGTAGTTAGAAAAGAGGTAAGATTTAAGGATGATATCAGAGTTCAGGAAATAAGCTTTTATGTAAAGTAAATGAAGTTGGGGGTGGGGACTGGAACTAGGGAACTTTGTATAAAATCAGCTAATAAATTCAGCCAGAAACAAAGACTGACTTCAGAGAATACAAAGGTGACAGATTTAAGTTTGGTATTTTTCTTTTTAATGAAATTCCTGATTTTGAAAGTATTAAATATGTTGTGGTGGTAGTTTTTAAACAAAATCTTTGACACATTTTTAAACACCACTTTTAATTACTAATCTTTTACTTCAGTAAGGTAATTTAAAAAGTTTCATTCCCAAATCTTTAAGCAGCATTTTGATCTTAAAAAAAAAAAGAGAGGATTTTAAAATGGGCTACACAAAGCCCCTAATATATATATATATTATAAAAAATATATATAATATTTGTTTGGTTTCTCCTATGAACAAAAATGTTTGCTCTTCAGAGGACCTTTTTTTTAGTGAAACATAGAGTGTGTGTAACCTGCTGAGCTGCAGCTCGTGCTACAATTGGATTTACTTTTTTTCTGGAATGTGCTTTATAGATACATTCATTTGACCTGAATTTTACCTGAATCCCTGTTGTCTCCTGTTGGCCAGCCCTGGGCCTTCAGAGTCACCTTGTCAATCGAGAGCACTGCTACTCAGAAATTTAACTGGAGGTTATGCTTTTTGAAGGTGGTCCTAGATTTATTGCAATTCCTTACACTGAACTTTCCAAAGGGGACATAATTTCTAATACAATATTTTGCTTTTTTTTTTTCTTGTCTGTTCATCTGGTTCATTTCTGTCTTCACTAATTGAATAGATTTACAGGAATATTTTCTGAGACTCTGAGACTCTTTACCAGACCATCATACTGAGGAACTGTACATCATGAGCAAACTTATTTCTTAAGTCATACTGAGCGGCATGACAGTGATGCTATTATGAAGAGGAACAGAATAAATCCAAAATATATATTCAGCAAATACCACAGAATGCTTGCTTTTGCGAAGCTGGACAGACAAATAACTCTATTTATAATATTAGAACTTAATTCTCTTTCTATCAAACATGTGCAGCTTGCTTTATGACCTACTGCCTTTGTATGCCAGCTAAGACATAGTCAATAGTAAACCAAAGCCCTCAAATGCCAATTGCACCACTTCTCTTTCGTATCACCAAGAGATAACATGACTTTATTACCACAAGCTACCACATCTCATGGTTTAGTGACTGTACTTTGGCTAACATATATCAAATGTTCACACAATATAATGGACGAGCTCTGTTTTGCTAGGGAACTGGATAAGATCCTCCCAGGAGTACTGGCTAACCAGGGAGGTCCCACATGGCTGGGGATTAGCAAATGTGATGCCCATCTATAAGAAGGGCTGGATGGAAGATACAAGGAACAACATGCCTGTCAGACTGGGCTTGGTGCTGGGGAAGGTTATGGAGCAGATCATCTTGAGTGCTTTTGTGCAGTACTTAGAGGATAACCAAGTGATGAGGCCCATTCAGCATGGTTTAGGAAAAGCAGGTCCTGCCTGACTAACCTGATCTCTTTCTGTGACAAGGTGACTCACTTAGTAAATGAGGGAAAGCCTGTGGATGTTGATAAAGCCTTTGATACCATTGCCCACAGTGCTCTCCTGAAAAAAACTGGCTGCTTATGACTTGTGCAGGCAAATTCTTCGCTGGGCAAAAAACTGGCTGGATGGCTGAGCCCAGAGAGTTGTGGTGAATGAAGCTGGCAGCCAGTCACAAGTGGTGTTCTCCAGGGCTTAGTGTTATGACCAGTTCTGTTTAATATCATTATCAATGATCTGGACAAGGGAATTGAATGCACCCTCAGTAAATTTGCAGACAGGATCAAGTTGTGTGGGAGTGTTGAACTGCTTGAGGAAAGGAAGACTCTACAGAGCTGTGGACAGGCTAGATTGATGGGCCAACACCAGCTGTATGGGGTTCAACAAGGTTAAGTGATGGGTCCTGCACTTGAGCTATAGCAACTCCACGGAACACTACAGGCCCAAGGACAAATGACTGGAAAGCTGCCTGACAGAAACGGACCTGGGGGTATTGATTGACATCTGGCTGAATATGAGCCACCAGTGTGCCTAGGTGGCCAAGAAGGCCAATAGGATCCTGACTTGTGTGTGGCCAGCAGGACTAGGGAAGTAATCATTTCCCTGTACTCAGCACTGGTCAGGCTGCGCCTCCAATACCACGTGCAGTATTTGGCACCTCACTAAAAGAAAATTATTGAGGTGCTGGAGCATGTGCAAAAAAGAACAACAAAGCTGGTGAAGGGTCAGAGGAACAAGTCTTATGAGGAACATCTGAGGGAGCTGGGGTTGTTTAGTCTGGAGAAAAGAAGGTTGAGGGAAGACCTTATTGCTTGCTACAACTACCTGAAAGACAGTTGTAGCGAGATGTGTGTTAGTCTCTTCTCCCAAGTAACAAGTGAATGGACAAAAGGAAATGGTCTCAAGTTGTGACAGGGGAGGTTTAAACTAGACATTTGGAAATATTACTTAATTGAAAGAGTTACCAAGCATTGCAACATGCTGTCTAGGTAAGTGGTTGAGTCCCCATTCCTGGAGGTATTTAACAGATGTGTGGATATGACACTTAGGGACATGGTTTAAGGGTGGACTTGGCAGTGTTAGGTTTACAATTGGACTAAATTATCTTAAAGGTATTTTTTAACCTTAACAATTCTGTGATTCTGTGCTAAAACAGAGAAAAGTGTATAATTTCCTTATGATGTCAGAAAGATCTAAGAAACGACATTCCTTTAGCTGGTTTTCTACACTGAAAATACTTCCACACTGCAATTCAGGGTGAGGCAGTAACATTGGCCATAACTTCACTGAAATGCTAGTCAAGGAGATATCATTAAAGCAGAGTATTTTCCTTACAAATATTTATTTCAGTGCATATTTTTTGTTCTTATTTATAGAAACTAATATGAACTCAGTTTATCACTTTAGTAATCCAATGCAACATATTCCTTAACATTCTCTTCATCCCATGTGCAGTAATCACCACACAAAGATAACTCACACTTCACTCTTACTTTCTGCCCCTTCCTTCAACTCCTGGAAAGGAGTAAAGAAGAGGGGCTTTCCATCATGCCCTACGGGAGAAAATAATCTAGGATTAAGTTCATTAGCAATTCCTAAAGTTGAAGGAGGGCACATGAAAAAATAGTTTTCCTTCAGTCCCACAATTCACATAGGTATAGCTGCATTTTCACTTCTTCCATAGATAGGCACTGAGGTACAGTGGTGAATAAGCAACAAATGCTTGTTTCTTTAGAGGTGGTGTTTGCTTAGATTGTCCGGGTCATCTGAATTACTGGTTTTCTTTGGTATCTCTATTCCTCACCAGACTAAAAAATACGCAAACTGTAAAGGAAGAGATATTATGACCTTATTATTACCTACTTGCATTATTTATTTGCACCCAATTGCTGTTTGTTGTTTGATAACTTCAGCTTAATGCAAAAAGCACTTCTCAGATAGTATCCATGCAAGTAAAATCCTCCTGGCTCATCCAGGTTTTGTTCGAATAAAAGTAAAGGAACTGCTCCATCTTTGCCACATAGTCTCAGAATCTATTTGACAAACAGTGCTATTATAAACAGAAAAAAACTACCTGCTGACAGTAAAAAAGGATGTAAGATTAGAATATTGGATTTCTCACACTGGAACTTAGCTCCACTGTATTTCATCTACTCTCTGGCAGAGGCCTCACCAAGATGTCTCTGCAGAAAGCTATCTTAACACTCTTGGTGCCTACAAAAATTCTCCAAAGTGCATCTGATCAGTGTTTATCCTCATGGAGTGCTTGGGATGGAGACACATGAATGAGACTAACTAGAAGTGCATGAACAACAAAAATATCATCAGCCAGTTTTTCTTTCTCTTTATATTGCTTTGTTTTCCCAGATCTCATTGCTGTCATCTGCTTAGTCAGATAGACACAGTTGTTAGGGATTTACAGAGAATGTCTAAACACTCTGTGGCATCGTTTAATCTATGTCAATTCTCTTGATGTTTTTCAAAAACAGCAGAAGCTTAGCTTTACTGCAGCCCTAAAGATGGCCTTCGGCTTTTGCAAGCCCTGTTTAAGTGTCTCTGTCATATGTGAGTCCCCAGAGAGCACTTTCTCGTCTTTCATCCTCTGATTTCCAGCTGGTATTCACTGCAATTTGGTTTCTAGGAATCCCATTTGTAAAAGTGAAATGACTACACTGAGACTCTTAACTTGTTGCTCTACCTACATAACCCAGCTGACAGATCCCTGGTTTTTATGAAAATACAAATAGGTGGAGCAATTGTGTGTTCACCATGTGTTCAACATTAACTTTGTTTACTTTCTATGGTTGTGTTTCACTGTAAATTTCAGATCTAAACACAGTTTGAATCCAAGTAGACAGCTGCATTACTTACACATTTTTATTGCTACAAAAACAATTTTCCGACACCTTGATTCACTTACTAAACTTACAGAAACATTCTATGCAAAAGATACTTAATTTAATAAACATTTACAGTAAATCTTACCTAGCTTAAGATAACTGACAAATAAAAACATACTAGTCTCCCTCTCAGAAACATAAAAATAAATCAGCAGTGTATGCTGGGCTGCATTAATGTACGAGCACTTCTGTCATTCCTCACTGCCTAGTGCTTCTTCTTCGACAGGATCTTTTCCCTATCTCTGCTGCCTTCCAGTGGCTCTATTGCCTTTCAGCTGTAACCTGCTCTTAACTTCATTCATTCTTTCTTCCAACATCTTTGGTATTCCTTTAGCTATATTAATAAACCTTGCTTTATCCTTATTGGTCTTATTTACTTAATGAAGAACATTGAGAGTGGAGGTTACACAAGTTTCTCCCAGCTTTTCCTTTAATTTCTTAATTTGAACTGTTTCTTTATAGAGGAAATTGAAAGGAACTCAGTCTCTGGAATACTTCCAAATGGTGAAATATCCTAAAAGTCCAGGCATTCTTATCTGTCTGGTAGCCCTCACTGTTATTTCTTTGCCATTCTTCTCTACAAAAAAATAAGAAATCATACAAAAATCCTCCTCTGTGTATTTCTCCAAGTATGGCATCATTCCTCATCTGAACCAATGGAAACATCACAGTATGAGTTCTCATAACACGTAGCATGGCTGGGAACTTCTTTCAATACCAATAGCGATCCTACAGCTTTGTTCCACGCTTCTGCATCCATTTACTAACAACTACCTTAAGAGGAAACCCCATATCTATAGATTTGTCTCTTCCTGATACTTATGTGAATCAGTTTTCTTTCTCTATATGAAAAAACAGGATTTTTTAATATAGCAGAAGTGTATAAACAGTTTAACTCTCCTGATGAAGCTCAGACAGGGTTCATTATGCAGACAATAGAAGCTATTAAAGCAGAAAACCAAAATTAACTCTTATATCATTCAACTGTGCCTTCGCCAAAACAAGAAGTAAATCACTGAAGCTGTGTATTATGCATGAGGTGCCAACATTGTTAAAAAGTGATTTTTTGTAAATGATAAAAGGGAATTTGCACAGGAGTGAAATGTAATTTTAAATTCTTTGCCTAATATCATTGCTAATTTTAATTGCTATTAGAAGAACCTTCTTTTCCTCTAAGGCATTGTGTAAAGAATCATTCTAACCCAAATATGCATGGGTAATGTTTAAGGGCCATTATAGAACAAACAATGAATATGAAAGCAACAGCAGTAAACTAGCAAATATCTCTAGCTGTGGTGCCAGGACTTGGATGTTTAGCTATCAAGCAGACGTTAACAGATGACAGATAAGTAATTATTCAGCAAAGCTGGATGAAAAACACTTAAATGCATTCAAATAATGCAACATAAAATCTGAAATTTGATGAATGGAAAAATTACACATAACATAACGACATAATTTCTGTTTAATAATTATGAAATATTAACATTTCAGCACACAAGTTTTTTTACCAGCAGTTTGGCATCCCATTTATGAAACTGAGTTCATCATTATATTTACATATAATTGGATCCGTGCAAAAGATTCCAGTTTGTGCTGAGAACAGCCTTTGGCGTGCAGTGCCTCAAGCAGAATCCGACACAAAAGACATTACATCCTATATCTTGCCTAGACGCATTTCTGCTCGGAAGCAGAGCTGTCCTGTGTAACAATAGCAACAGCCAGAAGCTCTTATCACCTTACAGGAGGTGACCTTAGCAGGAAGGCAGAAAGTGTCTTTAAAGGCACACCTCTTTCCTCTCCTGACCTCAGGAAAGCCCTGCTTGTTGCAGAAGGGAGAGAAATTACATTGGTGAAGTCCAGTGCATGGGATCCCAACAGCAGTGCCTGCAGGAGACAGTGACATATAGATAAAGCAGATATCCTTTGCAATGGATAGGGATTTTAACACCTCTAACTAAAATATATTCAATTACAGAGTAAAAGGAAGTGTTATATTTTAAGTAGCATGGAAGTAAGTGTGAATCAATGAAAAAAAAAAAGCAAAACACAGCAAAACTAGACCTGCTGAACATCCAGAATCACAGAATCACTAGGTTAGAAAAGACCCCCAGGATCATCAAGTCCAACCATTTCTATCAACCAATAAACCATGCCTCTCAGCACCTCATCCACCCATCTTTTAAATACAATTGAAAACAGTGGAGGGATGCAAACAGAAAGATATTTATTAACATTGTCAAAAATTTAAATAGATGCTGTGTTCACTGAAAAACAAAAAAAAACAAATAACAAAGAGCAAAAATATTTTTAATCAGTTTTTCTAAGTAATTTGGCGTCTCATAAGGATGGGAATTGGAATAAACCAGTGCATACAACAAAACCTAGCATCAAAATCTTGATCATTTCAATGGCACAGACTTAAAGGTTTTCTTAATAAGTAGCTCCCATAAAGTGAATGACTAAAAGAGGGAATAAGGAAGCAAGAGAGAATTAATACAACACAGAGTCCAGCTCAATAGCCAAGACATTCTCTAGTAAAGGAGCACATTTGTGTTATTGTGCAATATAAAGTCAGACCACTATCCAAAGCAGACAAATTTTAAAGTAATTTGTAAATAAATTACCTCCTTGTTAACACTGTTGTGAAGAACACTTTGGACGTTACATAAATATTTGCCCAAAACAACAACCAATTTGAGTTTAATAGCAGAGAAGTGCCTGTAGTCAAACATGCAGGCCGTATGTAGAACAATTTCACAAAACTAATAACTGTATTTAGTCAATTTAAAATCAGTTATTTTGAAGTAAAAAACCACTTTAAAATATCCCTTGAGACAGGTAGGTGCTAGAACTTTTGCTGTAATCTCTGTGTTCTAACTGGCAGGAACAATTTGGTCATAACAATTACTTTTTAATTAGTATCAAAAAAAGAAGTTAGAATAAAAGACATGACAAGAACAAGAAACCCCAGCACTATAGTCTGAAAAAGAACAAATAGAAAACATAAAGTATTAGTCATAGTAGTCACAACACTTAATTTTTAAATATTTGAGGGAGTGAGAACAAAACAGTAAAATTGCATAAATATTATTTCTGATCAAGCAACATAAATCTTTTGCCAGATAAAAGAGCAGAAAAATATTTAGACTGAGTTGGGTTAAACACAATAATCTGAGGTCATAAAAACATCTGATTTATGTTTTATGTCATGAAATGTCATTTGTGTATAATACAGACAGATTGGTAATGGCTGGAAAGGAAATCTGTATGCTAAGTCATTAATTGCTCATCAACTATTAACTTGGAATTGTAGTTAACTATTTCAGAATTTTTCTAATTAAAGGTTACTTATGTTGTTTGAAACGGATATGCATATTTTCTGCCATCCTTCATTGCTCAGTGCTTTGCCATCTTTAGTCACTAAATACATTCCCTGCTGACATATACAATCATGTGAGCAGTTCAGTATTATTCAGTTATTATTAGATACATTAGACAGCTTCCTTTTTCTTTTTCTGTTAATATTGTCCAGGGAAGCTCTGTAAGTCTCATTATGAATGAAGGGGAAAGATGTACAATAAAAACAAACCCAGCTATCTTTTAACCACATGTAATTTCCTGGCATGACTGAAGTCAATGGGTGCCTTCCCATTTGTTCAGGATTTCACCCTACAATTACACAGAGGGGGTGTTCTCACTCTTTAGGGGTCTTTCTCATTTAGCAATGAGAGCGAGGATGGGCCAGATTCATAAAAAGATTAGGGGCCAGGATTTATGTAGTGAACCTCAATCTAACCCACCCAAAGCCCTCACTCAGCAGCTCCTTGCTCCAGAAATGCCTAGTCTCCAGATACCTAATTTTTTCCAATAAAATGTCTGGGGCACACTCAGAATTGCTTATGTCCTCAAAGGGAATTCCCAAATGATAAAAATATCATTGCCTTTCTCCCTTGTGAGCCTATATGCAACTGGTGTTCTTATACAAAAATAAGAAAAGAGCAATACAACTTTTGCCCTTACCTTTTAATGTCCTCATCACCTGTTAAAAATTCAGAGGTTAAATCACTTATCCAGGATACACGGCACTCAAGGTTGCATCACAGGATGACTTGAACTACATCACCCACTTCCCAAGGGAATACAATACTCTCATGTCTGAAATAAACTAGAGTGAAAGTCTCTCAATTAGTCCTCTCAAACTGTCTCCACTTTGCATATAGCAACTCGTCAGTTCAAAGACTGAAGAGATCTGAACAGCCTAAGTCCATTGAACTACTTCATACAGTATGCAAAACTTTCATCAGAAGAAACTACAAAAAACACACTCAACTCTCCCTGCACCACCACCTCTAAAGATGGAAAACCAAGTTTAAATATGGCAGTGAATGTTTCAAGGCAGTGAAAGTTTCACAGCACTGAACACATTGTATTGGATCTGTCTCTTGTCTGCTTTAGGGATTTCTGAGAAAGGGCACCTAATTTCAAGAAAGAGGCATGGAAGGTGGGGAGCCTTAGCTTTTTATGGAATGAGGCTTATGCTCATTGGGATTTCTTGTTATCATTGCATGCTGACAAGTGGCTCCCAAAGACCCTGCTCTTACACACCTAGCTCTCCATATATATAGTATGACTGCTTTATTGTTGATTTCCACACGTTGAAAAGATAATCCCTGAAAATTCTTTAACTGATGGAAGAAATAGGCACAGAGAATAAAAGAAAACAGAATTTCTTCCTGTCAGTCTTTAGCTCTTAATCACTAATCTTACTGATCGAATGGGATATAATAATGCCAGTGGGAAACCAAACAGTTAAAATATTTCCCTGGGGAAGTAAAACTTCTGAGGCTTGCATAAGTGAAAATATAGAGCTTTTTAAGTACTTCTGGACTGAAAATCAGTATTTCCCTTACACAGAAGAGCTCATGTAGGCTCTCTTATCCAGTTGCAAAATAGGCAAAAGATATCAGCTTGGAAGTGTTTGAGCTGACAGGTTAAGGTGTTTGCATCTGCTGTGTCTTCTTAACACAGAATAAGACTTTTGCTTTCTGGCAGACAGTAATTTTTCTTATACATTTCATTATGCAATGAAATGGTATTGTTGAGGTCACTTTTACATAGGTGATTTGTAGCAAGAAGAAGCAGCTCACAGCCTTCCTCCTGGTGAGTTTCCACTTGTTCTACAGGTGTCACACTTTAAACCAAAAATCTCTGACATTACACCTGAACTTTTTGTCCCATGATTTTATCTCTGTCTGAGGACATCTTGGCTCTTGATCTCTTGTTGCTACCTTAATTAAATGGAAAACAATTACTCAGACTATCCAGCTATCTCAAATGAGGGATCTGAAAAAAAAGAGGTTGTTTTTTTCTCAGTCTGACTCTCATTTCTATTGCTTTGAAGCACAACCAAGATAAATTACCTTCTATTCTCTATCCATCACACAGTATTTGAGAGTATGTCAACCTCCTGTGGTGTTACCTGTGCTGGCACACACAGTATGTTACAATGGTTAGAAAAGCTGGCAGAGCAAAACTTATGGTGAAGAATAGTCAAGAATACTCTTACACTCGAAGACAGAGCTAGGGAATGGACCAAACTATTCCCAACATGGCAAAGACATTAGTAAACCCTCCTTACCTGTATTTAATTTAGAGGATTTTTTGTTTCCCTGATCAATTGATATTTTTCAAAGCTGTACTGGTGAAGGGGTTGGAGAACAAGTCTTATAAGGAGTAGCTGAGGAAACCGGGGTTGCTTAGCCTTGAGAAGAGGAGGCTGAGGGGAGACCTTATTGCTGTCTACAACTGCCTGAAAGGAGGTTGTAGAGAACAGGGAGCTGACCTCTTCTCCCAAGTGACAGGGGACAGGACAAGGGGCAATGGCCTAAAGCTATACCAGGGGAGGTTCAGGTTCAGACAGACTAGATGTCAGAAAGAAATTTTTCACAGGAAGGGTCACCAGGCACTGGCAGAGGTTGCCCAAGGAAGTGGTTGAGTCACCATCCCTGGAGGTGTTCAAAAGACGGGTAGACGAGGTGCTCAGGGACATGGTTTAACAGCCGATAGGAGTGGTTGGACTCAATGATCCAAGAAGTCTTTTCCAACCTGGTGATGCTATGATTCTATGATTAAAAAAGCTGCAGTTTTATTAAGTGATAATTTTATTAAATTATATTCTCTTTTATTACCTACAGATGCTTTCTGTCCCCCTTATCAGTCTCCTTGACTAAGCAGCAGCACCAAGCTCATGCTGCAAACCTCTCTCTGCTCTTCTCCCACAGGCTCCAGTCACTGAAACCTTTGGTCTCCAGCAGTGGCCAAATGTTCCCATGGGAAGAAACTACCTCCTCCTTCAAAGAGGTCTAACTCAGTCATCCTTTTACCTTTTTCCCAATGTACAACGTGTAAACAAACAAACTAGACAGATTCTGTCTGTAAGAGTTCGTTGCTGTTTGACAATATTTTTCAGCTTGTACAAGAAAAAGAGATAAAAGAATAACTGGAAATAAGATAAATCACTAAAGGTTGTTACAAGCTAAAGAGAGTATTAAATGGTTGAAGATGCCCATTCATTTCTTTATCAAAGGACAGAGATGTCCACTCTCCACAACTTTTGCAGTATCTTTTATTATGTGAACATTGCAGGCTGAGTGAAGAAAAGACTGTCATATCATGGTACAGCATACACATTAATATCTACACTTGCACTAGTCTTTTGTGAGACCTCATCTGGAGTATTGTGTCCAGTTCTGGAACCCGCAACATAAGAAGGATATGGAGCTGTTGGAACAGGTCCAGAGGAAGGCTACAAGGATGATCAGAGGGCTGGAGCACCTCCCATATGAGGACAGGCTGAGAGAGTTGGGCTTGTTCAGCCTGGAGAAGAGAAGGCTCCTAGGAGACTTTATAGCAGCCTTCCAGCACCTGAAGGGGGACTACAAGAATGGTGGGGAGGGACTGTTTACAAAGGCTTGAGGTGACAGGACAAGGGGGAATGGGTATAAACTGGAGAGGGGCAGATTTAGACTAGGCATAAGGAAGAATTTCTTCACCATGATGGTGGTGAGGCACTGGCACAGGTTGCCCAGGGAATCTGTGGCTGCCCCATCTGTGCAGGTGTTCATGGCCAGGTTGGATGGGGCCTTGGGCAGCCTCATCTAGTGACAGGTGTCCCTGCCCACGGCAGGGGGCTTGGAACTAGATGATCTTTAGGGTCCCTTTCAACCCAAATTATTCTATGATTCTATGATTCTATGCCAGAATAGTTTGTGCTGGAAGAACACCCATTTCCAACCACGCTTCCATGGGCAGGGAGACCTTTCGCTAGACCAGGAAGGTCTACACAATTTTGATGGTCTCTTGAAACAACAGCAAGGCATTTGGTCAGCAGCCTTTGCTGTGTATGCACCACCAATGTTGGTCTGCCAGCAGGAAAGCTTTGACTACTAGAGCAATCAGAGCAGAATGTCTTTTTCCCCACCTTTCCTAACATGTATTACCTTTTAGCACTATTTGGCCTTCATCTCCTTCTGACTACTTGTGCTGTCACTCAACCCATGAACATAATTCATGTTTTTAATTTCTTTTTTCAGTTCTAAGTGTACATCTCACCAGCCTGTAGTGTTATGCTGTGTGTCCTAGAGAACAATGCAATGGGTTCTTGGGACACGAGAGGGTGTTGGACATATGTCCTGGCAGACAAAATCAGGTTCAGTGCAACCTCCCTGGGAGTTACCCTAAAGCAAATTATCAGCTGAGCCTGAATTTACATTTGGGTGAAATAATTGCCATCTTCTAAAAGTGGGAGGGGAAAATGGTTCATCAAGGAAAACCAGGCCCAGAAATATAAACAAGGAATTACCAAGATAGACAGCATGAGAATACCTTTACGTTCCCCAGTACTAATGCAAGCCTTCATTGTACCCACATGGGAAATTCATACTTTAAAAGAAAACCTAAGCCTTGACTACTGCTGTCACACATTTGTCTCACATTAGTACTTGCAGCAACCCTATAGACAGCCCCAAGGCAGTAGGGCAGGACCTGGTATCTCGTCCTCTTCCACGAACTCAGCCAGAAGTTCTATCTAACCCTCAACTCGACTCTGGATTGTAATTCCTGACAGGGGTTTCCTGACAGGGAAGATAAGGATGTATTACTGTCCCCTAATGATCAATTCCTTCTTTCTGCCCAAGGGGACCCTACAAAACACCACAACAAGCTCAATTCTTCAAATACTGAGTTTCCAAATAATAACTCCAGCCCTAAAATCAGTTATAATTATGCTTAACTAGGTACAGACTTAATTCTGGCAATATATTTAAGATATTGCCTTTTCCAAGGACAGACCTTACATAAGAGAAAAATATACTGTAATTTTCAAACATTAGATTTCTAAGCTCTAAATTTACTTTACCTGAACTTATTATTAGCAGGAGTCCCTTCTAGTGTCCTTCTCTACATTATTTAATAATTTTGAAAGCTACTATTTAATAGCAATTATTACTATAAATAAGTATTAATAAATATTAAGTCATACAAAGTGCAAATCCTAATGCAAAATTCAATTATATGAATGACTTGAAGGAAGGCCAGGAGTAAATGAGAACATAAAGATTTGGTCAATCCAATTGTTTTCTCTAATTGTAGTTATCTAGATTCTTTAGAATGCAAAAGGAAATAAAAAGGTTCCTTCAAGCATTAAACTTAAAATATTAATCTTGGCTCCAATCCTAATACTAACATTACACCACCAGTGAACACAGCAATGAAAGTGAAAGAAAAACATTCCCAAAGAGAAACATGTCATCTTTCTGTTTCCCTAGTCTATGGAGAATCCACCAATAAACTGGTAACAGTAAAGTTTAGATCCTGATTCTTAACACTAGTCCTAGCCTGTACAGCTGTATAAATCTCGCTTCTACAAGGCAATAGTGATCCCCACCCCAAAACTTGCCCACTTACACTCTTCAGTAAGAATAAGATGCAACAATGATATATGTCCTTAGGAAGGAAGGCTGCTAACACAGAATACTTCTTAACCTGAAACTTAATCACAGCCCTAACTTTTAAGCAAGTTAGAACCATACATAATCTAACAAATAGCTGATCGCTAGACCTAATCTCATTATATCCTGGTATATATCCAAACAATAAAATACACAGCATTTGACTTTACTTTTCTTTTGAACTTTGCAAGCCACAGAGAATAGATCATAAATTGGAGTCTTGAAAACCCAGTTCCAAACCCTATTTCTGACCTTAACAGGAAGGTAGCTCCAACCTTCTACCCTGCCGTCCTCTGCTCTCATCCTAACTCTATCAGACCACTAGAATAAAGACATGAACAAATATCCTGAAGATCTGAATTCCCAAATCCCAGTTCTAACAGCTGCATTTAATATATGTCAATAGCAAAGAAGGATATAGAGTCCCTACCCCTTTCTGCCATCTTCATGATTCTTCACTCACCTGAGAAAACACAAAACCTCAACTCAAGACAGACCTTGAAGTGTAATGTTAACTAGCACACCCAAACAAGCAATGACTCTTCCTGAATTGTCTCCTTCTGGACATGTGGGTCCTAGCAGCTTTAAAGTCTGACTCTTAAACAAATCATATACCACTTTTTAATTCATTCCAGTAGACAAATGTGTACAGTGTAAATTCCTAGCAGATTTGTTTCCACAGATTAGCCTCAGCAAATTAAGAAAAACTGGTCCCATAAGTCTTTCTCCTCTTCCCATGTATATGAGAACTATAGAATGCTGCAATGCACCTAGCTCCTGAATTGGCAGAAACTCCAGAATTAACTCCAGTCCTGATTCTGCTTAATGGCTGGATGATGGAGAAAAATGTTTTAAATGGGTACATTTCACACAAAAGTTGATACACACTGATATCAACTTCTTCAGCTAACATACCTAGAAATATATGTTAACCTTGTATTAATTTTTAAATGTAAATTCATATAATGTTCTAGAACCTCACAGAATGTCTGTGCTACAAATTTAAAAGTGCTCTTCACCAGAAATGATAAAAGGAAAGTATGATACAAAACCTACTCAGTCATTAGGAGTTTAATTTTTGCAGCAGTAGCGACGATTTCAGTTAGCGCTAACATTTTTTGTTGCATATTTGATGCAAGTTCTCCACCTAGTGGAGTAATTTTTAATGCATCACAGGATCACAATTCTTTGGATGTCATCATTTTCAGTTCTGATTCATTTAAGGAGTAATAGCAACAGTTTCCTTACATAATATTTTATAAATATACAAGCTATACAATAATGGTTTCCAAAATTAAAATTCATTTCATGGGGTGACTGAAATATTTATAAATGCTTTGAAAAACATGAGACCAAAAGAACTACAAAAGAAAATCCAGTCACAACAATCAAACTGTATCCACAAAATAATTTGAAAAAAACAGCCCCAGATAGTTTGTTCATTTAGATTTTGGCATGTGGGTAATGCTCTCTTTTTAGCAATTCCTGTTTTAGATATATTTTAGACAACATTTTGGAGTAGGTAAACAAATCTAATACCTGTTCATATAGTATCAGCAAAACAAACCTATCCAGGTGCCAGAGTAAAGGTGCCAATTTGAACAACTTATCACGGGACAGAATAAGTTCCAAATCACTCTGTCTTTTCAGGATGGGAGGGACTGTAAAACAGGTATTCTGGTCTGACCACATATGTGTTTGTATATAAGTACATCATGTTAGAATTCTGAGGACAGTAGAAGGAACATTGCCATGCATAAAGTCAAACCAGGCAAACACAATCATTTATGCTGATTAAACATATGAATCATGATCATATTCCTCCCTGGGCTTATGAAGAACAGCCTCTTGGAAAAAATACAAAATTAGAAAGTACTCATAAGAAATACACAGTTCACATTTCAGACATTAAACGTTAAGCTGGCCTCCAGCTCCAGCGCCTGTAATCACAACTGTAGCACAGAGCATGGAGAAATAGATGTTCCTTCAGGTAGGTTGGTCATGACTCTCTTAGGGAGATAAAGGTCAAAACAAAGGATATGAATTTCTCCACTGTTCTTGCTGGCAATGAGTGCACTCCCAAAGCAACTGGTGTAATGCACTGTGCTCCTTGCATGACACATTACTTAATAATTGCACAGCTGCATTTCAAGTCAACTTCAGTTCACAGTAGTTTTTAACTGTGACAGCAAGAGTGGGCTACAGTTATCCTGCACTTGAGATAATGAAGGTATAGATTATAGTAGAAAGCCCACATTAGATGAAAGAGGTGCCACATCCTGACTCAACACATATCAACATTATAAACTTGCTCTCACAAAACACGAGCATCAGAAAGGTGCCTTGACTCTTTCAGTGCACTTACCAGGACTCGATTTACCAGTATTGGAGATCATATTCCCTTGAGCTGACAAAGTTCCAGTTTAATCTTTCTGGCCATACCAGCAGACTCCACCACAGCACCAAGTCTTGCAGATGCAGGTAGACTTACTTGGATGACCTCGCTCTCAGCCAGCACATCATCTCACATGCACACTATGCTGCTCACACAGCAGCAACAGGCAGATGTCCCTGCTGCACACAAGGGGAAACTGAGACAGCAGGAGGTTCAGACATAGCTGAAGGGATCACAAACAAGGAGCACTGGAGAAAAGACACTCAATGGAAATCTTTTCTGATGTGCTAGTAACAACCTTCAAAAGCAGTGCATTATACTTCCAAGCAGGAAGATAGTACTTAATCCAGCACAAAAGACTTCTTAATGCTAGATTAGGCAACAGAAACACAGTATCCTGCAGGGTAAGACGCAAGGCAAGTAAAGACAGGACAGTTCCCTTGTGGTAGTGGGATATACACATGTAATATTGTCTTTTACGGTGCCTGCGTTTCAACTGTGGCACAAACCCTAGCACATTAGGTCCGTTGCATTTACTCCTTCTTAGAGGAAAACTAAAACATAGAGCAATGTAGCTTGTGAAGTTATGGGGGGGGGTGTTAAGTTATAAAGCTCCCACCAAATTTTGGCCACAAGAAGCCACATTAGTATGCTTTTTACTGTGATTATAGTCCATGATCCATCACCAAGGGCAATTTCCTCTTTCTCATTTCTGGCAGTCAGTGTGCAGACTTTATAAATACAGCTTCTCTGAGTGGAAACAAAGGGGTTAAACTGCAGTACCCACTATAACCACCTCCTCAACTGGAGCCTGTAAGGAATACAAGTGTATAGCAAAGGCCAGGAGTGGAGCTAACAGGCCCCAAATGACTGTGCTAACAAAGGTCCTCACCTCCTCAGCAACCTTAGCTGTAAACCTTTCACTTCATTTTCAATGCGCACACAGTAAATTTTGTGACCCCTCTTATTGCAAAGGGCTGCTCAGGGAGCTGGGGCTGCCTGATTGCATGCTAAGTTGGCAGTGTGTGTGCCTTCAGCCTACCTTCTGGCCCTTGATGCATTCCAGTAGTCATTCACATGGTTGAAATCAAACAAAATTGCTTAACAAGGGTTGTCAAATACAAGGGTGCAAATACACCAAGCACAGTGACAAGGAAAGATCAGACTTAGCAACTAAGTCAGACCATACTAGCAATCCGGCTGAAGCGTGAGGGCAAGATACACGACCTCACTTCACTCTTCTCCTGCCTGGAAACATATTCTGCTCTTCAGTTGCAGCTATACTGGACTTAAGCTGATGTGCAGGCATAATGGTCAGTTAGAAAAACTGCAGAGACATTAGAAAAACTTAGACACCTTAGCTTACTGAAATACCCACTGTCTGCTAGTAAAGGCCTTGGAAGACCTGGATGTTGATAAGAGAAGCTTATTCACAGACATTCACTGATAAAGGAAAAGCTGGAATGCAGAAAACAACTGCAGCTCGACCAGGATGAGACTGTGCCTGCACACAGTTTGAATTCAGAGCACAGTTCATGAGGAAGATTAAGGTGACTTCAGACCACAACATCATGTCTGCGCAAGTATAGAAGAAGCTTCTCGAAACTAATTATAGTAAGGAGCAGGTAAGGTCATGAATATGTAATAGGTGCTTATGAATAGGCATGTCTTCACACTATATCTATCTGCTTGTTAGACTGTTCGGTGTGTGAGTTAGGAGGATTACCCCCTCACACCCGCCAGCGAATAAATGCATACCTGCTTTATAACCCTTAATGGAGTTATAGAGTTTGATTCCACAAAACAAAGCCAATGTACTGCTTTTCAGTTTTTCTTCTTCAGTGTCAGTAGTCCACTGATTCCATCTGCCACTCCTGCTTATAAGTTCCCTTTATTTCTCCTAAGAATCAATAAATATTACTGTCTTTCAGAGGCAGGAATGTAGACTGGGTAAGGATGTTCCCTGCATGCCAGATTCCTTCCACTGAGATTGCAACAAGGCTTCTTGGAATGAGCTAGAAAACATCTGCAATATTATTTCATCCTGCTGTCCACAAAGGAGGGAGTTCACATGCTATACAGTTGTATTCAATTAAGTTATAAATTTTTGTAGTCTGACAGAAATTACCTTCTTATCTGAATGAAAACTTGACCTTATGTTCCTTGCTAAAATACAAATAAGCAGAAAAAGATATCCTTAGACATTTGAAAACATACCCTCAGTTTAGGAATATGCCTTGATTTTTCTTTCTTTTCCATACACATGTTGCTGAGAAATCTCTTGATACTGAGAAGTTAGTCATTCATGAGGATGTAGCTACAAGGCATTGCTTCAAGATAAGAACTAATGTAAGTGCGCAGCTCTAGGTATTTTTTCAAACTCCTTTATAGAACTGCATGATGTTTTCAGCACACAAGCAATGCAGACTGAAGGAATCAAAATGAAGTCTGGGAGCACAATTAAGAGTTCCTACCCTGCCAAATTTCATCTGTTGCTTTGGGGTTAGGATTGTAACTAATTTTAAAATGAATTACTATAGGAAGAACCATTTTTTACTTGTCATGATGAGAAAAAGTCTGAATTATTCTGTGAAATTTGTGCAAAAAGAAAAGCCTTAGGAATCCAAAAATGTAATTGATGCAAAGGGAAGTTTCTAAAAGTGATGAATACGTGAAAATATTGACTGATATTGTAAGGCAGACTTGCAGCTACTGGACCAGAGTATGCAAGCTTGCTATGTACTATATTTTGTAATAAAGTCACAAACATTTATAATTAACAATATTACCATGCCGATGCTCTTTTGCATTGTTCTGGGGGGATGGAGGGGTGTCAGTTATATTAAATTAGGGTGGCATCTGAATTTGACTTTGTGTATTTTTTTAACAGCATGGCAGATTCTCCTTTTTTAATCACAGTTCATTAAAAGATCCCTTTTAAAAAGTGTCTATTGCAAAAACAGGCCTCACTGTTAGAAAACATATATTAATATATCCATAGCTGAAGGCAATTTTCTGCAGATTGCCACTGTGCAGCTACAGGAAGAGAGGGAGCATTTCTTCATTATATTATGACCATAATTAGGGTCATACTGGACACAGAATAAGTATCTCTTTTGATTGGACACTTATTCTAAATTCACTTTTTATTCCTAAATATGATATATGCAAAACATTTTAAGTAGCTGTTGTTCCTTTTTTTCTAGAGTACATGGACCAAATCTATCATATTGTTCTCTTGTGAACTGACCATTTACTAAGTGCTTCAGAAATTCTAAAATATCTTTCGTAGTCAGACTATTTTGTTGGGAAGGAGTAGGAACGTTGATGGCTAAACCAAAAAAAGGAAAAAAAAAGTAAGATGTTTGGGAGAAGATTTTGATGTAAATTAAGATAATCGCAAGGCTAAGGTTAAACTCTGAGTTTGTTACTGGGGCAACAGCAGCTAAAGATTTCTTTTTGGAAGGCTGAGATCATTTTTCTTAAGAAAACAGCAATAGAAGTCTTGGTTGAGCAAGAAAGTGGTTGTTATTATCATGACATGATTGTGATATGCAGATTTTTTTGAATGTTCTTTCTATTCATACTTGCAGTCTTTACAGTTAAGCAAAATGGATTGCCACCCTGCCCTCTGAATTGGCCCTCCAAATCCTTGTGTTTTCCTGCCTCCCTAAGATAGGAAGAGATTAAGGATGACTGAGAGCAGAAAAAATTATGCAGCCACATATATGTTAATCTTGCCATCTTTTCCACAGGATTTGGAAGGAGAGGGATATTTATAAGTGTTCCTTTGTCTTGCTTTTGGACTAGCCATGGATCTTCCAGCACCCTAGAAAACATTTCTAAAGGTTTGGGACAGAAACATAATTATTTAGAGACAACTGATCTCTCCACTCAGTTCATTCACATGAAAGTAATTCTACACACTTAACATTGGCCACAATATTTAGTGTTGAGTCTTAGGCCAGGGAAAGACTGGGACACTCTGATAAACATTTCCTTTATCACAATCTTAACTAACCCAATGTAATGTAACATTTGAAATTAAACTTTTGAAATGAAAAACTTTTTTGAAATTATACTTTTACATGTTAGCAAACTTGGGACAGCAGTCTGTTTCTGACCACAAGCTGCAAAGGTTTTTTTTTGACCTCAGACATAACCAACACTTTTTTGAATTGAGAAGGGCTAAAAATCTTGACTTGTATCATCTGGCTATGTAACTGTTATTAATTCAGATATGTTAGCCTGGTTTATAGGAGCTGAGATTGAAGCTTTTTAAACAATAAATTAAGGCCTATTCATTTATCAAAACAAAAAAAACCACCACAACCCCAAACTTGCAAATACCCTCTAACATCTGTACTATTTAACATATTTTCAGCATTGCTAGGTCCCACTTTTCCAGGGTTTAACTTCAGAATATTGTCATCTCTGCATCTGAAACAAACCCTTGTCTTTGCCTATTCAACCCCACATTAAGTACCAAACTGGAATATAATCTGCTACATATCCCTAATGACCATCACTTGTTCTTCTGGCTTTTTTGAGATGGTCATATTGGATACTATGACAACATACTCTGGACAAGAATGATAGGGCTTACAGAGAACATAAATGAACACACTTTGTTCAGTTACCACTAAGCATGATCACTTCAATTTTTCACTTTATTAATATTTTGCATACATAAAGATCCTTTTGTCCTAATGGATTCCAAAGCAAACCATTAAAAAAGGAATAGGAGTGATTTAGATATTACTCTCCATAATTCAATTACATGTTTCTTGCTTCTGTGTTAAATTACTGTAGCAGTTCAGCCTACAGATGACCAAAGTCTCTGATTTCTCAGTTGAGAAACAGTCTTTTCTTTGAGCAGCAGACTTGTAATTGTAGCACAGAATTTGTCAAAAGATCCATTCTATCCTCTGCTGAATTAAACTCATAAAAGATGCAAGAACACATTTGTGCTGCTGATAGTGACAGTGCTAGCTCTGCAGATGTCACTGTTGCTGTCACTTTATCCCACATATCTCAGGCAATCTTGGGCAATCTTTCCAGAAACTAGCACAAAGCCTGACTCACTCCTTCCCTTTTAAGTGGGGTCTTTTATAGTACATGGAATTACAGCCAAGCAGGAAAAGGAGGATGCCATTTTGAGAACAATTTCTAATTAATTTATATTTTCAATGTCTGAACTATAGTTTCAGCAAACTATTGGTCTTTAATTTGACCCTTTGGGGCTGAGGCCCTCTAGATATCTGGCTTTGGAACATATTTCTAAGCCAGTAAATTCAGTGTGAAGTGCTGACTTTTGCAGAGCAAGATTTTTCAAGAGACTAATATTCAATTATATTTCAGAAGTTCTTTGTTGTAAGAGGTTAGTGGGATAGCCACAGGACTTATAAGGGGAAGGCAAATTATAAGCATTTTATTTTGTTCATGATTACAACTCAAAGAAAGAGATAAAAGGGAGTAATCACCAGATTGTAGCAATCATGTTTTGTTTGTTTTTCAGAAACCTGACTCAAGACAGGTACCCATGCAAGCCATGGTATGAGAGGTTTTACATGACTCAAGTTAATAGAACTGTAGTTTTAAAATTGCCTTTTGTAACATTTTATTGGCCTGGCGGGAGAAACCAAACTGTTAAGACTTTCATTCACCTGACGCAGATTGCTCTGGGAGAAGTTACTATGGAAAATTTGGTTATTCAAAAGTGTAATTTAATGAATAATTGAAAGATTTTTGCATTGAGATAGAAGGACTCTCACAATAGCTAAAGAAAAATATTTTAGCATTATTTGGGAGGAAATGACATGGAAATACAGCAAAAATCCATTCCAACAGAATCAAATATTAAATTACTTACAGAAGAAGAGCTAGAAAAATGGAAATTAACTCAATAAGTAGGGGAGAGAGGGGAAGAAAGAAACATTACAATGAAAAACTAGAATATACATACTGTTTCAAGAAAGCATAAAGGAAACTAAAGGCCTGTGGAAAATCTGTTAGCCATCAGTGAACAAACCAGAACAATTAAAATAAAACAGTTTAAAATCACAGCTCCCTTTAAATGGACAGATAAGTCAGCTTTAACCAGTCTGGTTAAAGCCCCATAATGAAAGTGGGGTCTGGTCAGGGTATCCAGGATAACTGGAAAAGGGAACTTTAACTCTGTGAAAGGTAGTATTGAAGTCTGGTGGCTGAGATACAGGATTACAGAGTAGTATCATCCAAAATGCCGTGAAAAAGAATAGCAAGAAAGCAGACACCAAGCAGAAAACACTGGCACCTGAAATACTGTGAATAAATTAGAATTGCTAATTTAGTTGGAAAGAGAAAAGAGGAGGTTTCAAGCCCACGGGCAGATTTTCAATGGATATGCCTTAGAAAGTCTGGAGAGCAAGGAAACTCTGTGTCTGACTGTCAGTGGACATAAATACACTAGAAAGTATGGAGGCAAGTCTTATTTTAACTAAGCATAAAGGTTACTGAGTTAGTTATTAATTGTCCTCAACTGGACTGGACACTTGATCAATAGCTACAACAGTCCTTAAATTATAAACATAGTGCAATACAGTACAGTAAGTAATATGGCTGTGTGGTATATGTTCTTCATCAGACTACATTCCTATAATTCAGGCAGACTGAAAAGGAAAAGGGATTAATTACCTCCTCAGACAAAGTCCCTAATGCATCATGTTGGGCTGGTGAACCTGGTTATTGAAAATTTAACAGCAGTATTTGGAGGAAAGCTACTGCTCAGTGACTCAAGATAAAATAAAACACACTAACCTAAATATTTTAAAGGATTATATTTGCATTATTTTAAAAAGACAAGACTGCTAGTAAATTTACAGATATGAAATTGCAGAGGACACTCAGCATGTTTAGGTGGAATCGATTCAGAAAAAGAAAAAACTTGTGTCTTGGATTAGCCAACACAGGGAAAAGTTAATTTGAATTACCAGTAAGCCACTTATTGGAGATGTAAAGGAAAACAGCTTACAAAATACTCGAAGAAGAGTAGTGAAACATCTTTTAAGGCTTAGACTGGATCTCTAGTCTGTACATGTATATTAAGAAATATGACCAGTAACCCATAAAGAAGACTTACTAATTTTTTCCCTAATATATTAAATAATCAAGGAAAGCAAAGAAGAATGATAAAGTATACCAAAATCAGGCTCTGAGAAAGAGAAAAACATACTACTATGCAACAAAACTCTCAAGTCCAGGCCTTTCAGTAGCTAAGTCTCGTTACTCAGTCTCAGAGTGAGAAAAAGACTACCATTAAGGGTTAACAGTAGACAAAAAATCCTATTTGGTTGAACAAGTATACATGGAGCTTGTAACAGTGGATAAAAATATCATGTATAACTTCCAGGGCGAGATATGTATTCCAAATGTGAAATAGCCTTATTGTTGCCATATCACTATATTGTGAGTGTAAGAAAGATGTTGCAGCTATCATAATAAAATAGAATACATCTGGAAGTCAGCAAGCCCTCAAAGAAATCTCTTTGTTTGATTAGAATTGGCCTGAAATTCATCCTCCTGTAAGGGATTTGAGGTCCAATGGCATACTATTAATTGTTGTTAAACTTCATCATCTGCTTTCAGTGTTATGTTTGAAACTCTTTTTGAGTACTGACACATACGAAAACAGTAAAAGAAAGAAGGGAGGGACAGAAAGGATATATGAGATCAACAAAGCTACCTGTACAGGGAAACTTTAAAGAATTTTAAACCACTTGACTTAACTATAAGTTCCATCTAATCCACCCGTAGGTGCTGACTTGCATGGAATTTTAGAAAGTAAGCCTAACAATAAGCCTAATAACTGACAAGAGCTGAAAGAAATAATTACTTTTTTTCATGAAAGCTGGACTTTCAATTTGAATTAGGTTGCAACTGGAAATGCTGTAACCTTCTACAACACAAATTCCTTCAGGAATTACAGTGATGGCAGCTCCTCAACCTGTGTCTTCCATTCACTGAGGCTGAAACTCAGTGAAGGACCAGTCAATTTAGAGATTGAAAGGGGGAAAGATATTTATCTACTGAAGAGACAAATGCTTTCTCCAGATTGTTTCTGATTATGAGAAACTGACCAGCAGCTAAAAATTTGGAAAAAGTGATAATTCTGTTTTGCAGTAAGAAGATGGGAAGGTATATTGGTTATATGCTACTCCAGTTACCAGGCAA
>WAAB01000868.1:4640-54616 GCA_013389865.1 Piaya cayana
CCCAGCCCCATAGTGCATCATCCTCAGCCCCATGGCTGCATCATTCCCAGCCCCATAGTGTATCATCCTCAGCCCCATAGTGCATCATCCTCAGCCCTATAGTGCATCATCCTCAGCCCCACGGCTGTGTGGTGCCCAGCCCCATGGTTGCATTGTTCCCAGCCCCATAGTGCATCATCCTCAGCCCCATGGCTGCATCATTCCCAGACCCATAGTGTATCATCCTCAGCCCCATAGTGCATCATCCTCAGCCCTATAGTGCATCATCCTCAGCCCCACGGCTGTGTGGTGCCCAGCCCCATGGTTGCATTGTTCCCAGCCCCATAGTGCATCATCCTCAGCCCCATGGCTATGGGTGCCCAGCCCCATGGTTGCATCACACCCAGCCCCATAGTGCATCATCCTCAGCCCCACAGCTGTGGGTGTCCAGCCCCAGGTCTGTGCTGTGCTCATTTCTCTCCCTTAAACACCAAATCTCTGCCTTTAAACACCACTCCACGCCCACAAGTGCCCGAGGTGCCAGGACACAACACCTAAATGGTTTGAAATGCTTCAAGAGTTTGGTTCTTTTCCCCAAATGATGTGTAGTCCAAGCTGACACTTTCCAAACCATCTCAGCCTCTGAAAGTGGTGTTCTGCTCACTGTGTCCACTGCCATGGATGTTAGCTGGTTTTCACTCCATTTAACCTGTGCTCTGTTCATTCTATACCGTCTATCCTCTTCCACCTCCATACCGCACGGTACCAAATCCCTCTTGGGGGTCTCAGAACATCAGTGCTGAGTGACCGAGTGTTGTGGGGTGGCTGCTGGGGACACGCTGGGCACAGGTCCCTGTGGTGACTCAGCCTGTGGCACTGCGTCTCCTGCACTCTCCGGCCACTCTCCACAGCGGGTGGCACTGAGTGGACCTTCCCCTGACTCCCACTGAGCCTCTGATCAGCTGCTCTACCTGCTTTCCTGCTGTGATCTTGTTCCCTGTAAATACCTGCACCCTCCTCTCTTGCCTGTGCTTCCCAGTTCCCTCTCCCTCCCACCCAGTGCTCCTGGGCTCACTCTTTGTCACTGGCAGCAGCAAAACACCCAAGTCTGCACGTTCAAAGAGTTCAGAGCCCTCAGCTTTGCTGTCGTCTTTCGTTCCCCTCAAGTTTGAAGTGCCAGCCAGCAGTGGTGGGACCCAGCTGAGCCCTCTGGACTATTGCCCAAAATCTCAAACAAAAAAACATTTACTGATCCCTCCTTTTTTTCCCCTTGTGATGCCCACAGGCGTGTGTTTTCCCAGGCACTCCCGCACAGGCTGGTCCCTCACCTTGAAGATGAGAAGCCTTTTGTGATCCGTGGCTTTCAATTTGTGTTCATTTTCACATCTGTTAGACAGATTTCTATTCTATCCTGCATTCTCTTACTCTTAGAGCCAGGGTGGGTCATTTAAATGCTGCCTTACCTGTGGCTCCTGGGCATTAACCACCCCCCTCCAGCCTCTGCTGACCCACTCCTGGCTCTGCTCCCACCACCTTTGGAAAACCGAGCTCAGGGGGATCAAGCTCTGTTTCTGACATCTCCCCCGTGCTGCTTTGTCTGTTAATTTGAGGACTCATCAGCCCGGTGATATTCCCTGAGATGATGCTGTGGAAGGGCTGGAAGCAGGGATCTATCCTTGGCAGTTCCTAAGCCCCCCCCAGACACAAAATCTCTGTGTCCCCCCCGCTGCCATCCCTACCACTGGCTGCAGGAGCTTTGGAAAGCCTGGTGGCTGGAGGCAGGCTGAGTTTAGCTCAGGCCACAGCAAGAATCTGGGGGCAATTTGTGCCAAACACACATTTTCTGGGAGGCGTGGATATTTGGAACAGTCAGAGCATCCCCACTGCAGCCAGAAGCAGCTGGATGCATGTGAGCCCCCCCGTCTGCAGTGCCCAGGGCTACCAGGGCTGCGACTGCACAAAGGAGGATGCTCAAGCTCAGCTGCTCAGGAAACATTGGTCCCAAAACACCGAGTGGGAGCACAGATTTTGCCACCCAGCCCAACAGGTTCCGTTTGCTGCTGTCCTGTGGCTCCCTGCTCCCACAGGCAGTGCAGGTGCCTCGGCGAGGTGCCTAACTCTTGGAGCCCTGCGTGATCCCAGCACAACCATTTGATGGGTGAATCACCGTGACCAAAGCTTGAAGGCATTTTGGTACCCAAGATGTGGTTGCAGCGGGCTCTTTCCAGGTCCCCACGCAAGGAGGCAGGAGGATGCTGCAGTGCTCCCCGAGTCTGGAACTGCATCTTTAGTCCCCAAACTTCCCCAAACCCCTGGTCCTCTCTTGTCACGATGCTCTGTAGTTGCTGTGTACTCAACCTGCAAAAGAGCTTCCCCAGCTTTTAGAATAGAATCACAGAATCACCAGGTTGGAAGAGACCCACCGGATCATCGAGTCCAACCATTCCTATCAGTAAATATTCCTATAATTTGAGCTGCTCTGTCCCAGCAGGGAGAGCAGGTGCCCACCGCAAACGGAGACGTGTGTTTCCGTGTCTGCTTCCCAGAACCGCAAGCGAGAAAACCTCCCAGTGCTCCCAGTTGAGGCGCGGAGCAGGCAGCGCTGCCAGAGCTGGGGGACACGGTCCCAGCCCCACCACACGCCAGAGTAGACCATGTGGCATGGTGCACCTACCAATCCCAGGGATGATGCCCCAGCTCTGGAACTGTGAGGCCGGGGGTCACAGTCTGTGCCCCGTGGGCTGTGGGAGCGAGAGCCGCGGTGTCCCTGCTCATCAGCTTCTCTGCAGCGTGGCCTTTGTTCTGCCCAGTCCCTCCTCCCCGCCATGTGCTGAGTTAGGGGTTTCGGTAATGCTCTCCTGGGCTCTGTCTCTATCTGGAGGCTATAAAAACCCAGCTGGAGGGCTGCGGGACATGTCACCTCCCTGGGCACCAGCACCTCAACCCAGGTAAGCGCTGGAGCCTGGTGGCAGCTGCCCCTGGGAGCAGAACTGTTGTGGGGAATGTGAGGAGGATGATCTGAGAGCCAGGGCTGGACCTTGGTCTGCAGGTGTGTCATGGCTGGGGACGCAGGGGCCTGGAGCTGGGGCACGAGACAAAAGCAGCCCCCAGGGATGGGCTGTGGGACCATCGTGCTGTCACACACCTCGGTGGAGGGGAGAGGTGGCAGGGGGGCTGGGGAGCATCGCTACCTGCAGGGCAGGGGACACCGCTCAGCGTGGGCATGCAGCCACCTCTGCAGTGCCCCTGGTTCAGCGCTGCCCTGGTTGCTCGTGGTGAACACACTTGGGGACCTGCACAGGGCCGCTGCCCCAGGGCTGCCAGCGTGGGTGCTTTGGCTCAGGGATCTCCCTGCTGGAGCCCTGCTGCTCTGCACAGCCTGGGTGGCAGCCCTGGGTGGGCTGGGAGAGCCTTGGCCTCGTGTGCTTCCTCCGGCGTGGATCATCGCTGCCTCCCACGCCGCTGGCACACAGGCTCCCGATGGAAGCTTTGTCCCAGCAGAGGCTGGAGCAAGCCCTGCAGAGCAGAGCAGGTGGCTGCAAGCTCCTAAATTTGTCTGCCTGCGCTGCCCATGCTGTTCTAGAATGTGGGGGTCCCAGGGAAGAGCTGAGCCCCCAGCGCAAGGCTGGTGGGCCTGGCAAGGCTTGTGGAGACCAGTGATGCCCTAAACCCAGGGCAGACTTGAACCATCTCATTCCCTTGTGCCTCAGCAGAGCCACCATGACCCACCGGTGCAGGAGATCCTCTGGTCTCTGGAAGGTACAGGAGCCTGGGAAGGACCAACGATGCAGCCTGAGCCCCGTGAACACCCGGTCACGGGGGTGAAGTGTCTGCTCAGGGTCTCTGCCCGCGTGGAGCCCCTGACCTGCTCCATCCTCCCCAGATCGTGGTGTGGGATGAAGCTTTCTTCCAGGGCAAGAGGCACGAGTTCACCACCGACTGCTACAGCACCGAGGAGCACGGCTTCAGCACCGTCCGATCCTGCAAGATCGAGAGTGGGGCGTGAGTGGGGGACACAGAGGGCTGCCACCCCGCGGTGCTGCGGGACCCCATGGATGGAGAGGAGGTGGAGGATGGAGGTTTCCAGTGCCTTTTGCCACCTGAGCCATGGGGCTGCCTCCTCCAGGGATTGGCCTCGTCCCTGTGGGGTGCAGCGGGCTCTGCCTCCGATGCGAGCAGGGCAGAGGGGTCTGCAGGGTCTCACCCCCGTTCCCACCCTTGCAGATGGGCAGGCTTCGAGCACTGCGGCTTCCAGGGGCAGCAGTTTGTGCTGGAGCGTGGCGAGTACCCGTGCTGGGAGTCCTGGAGCGGGAGCAACGCCTACCACGTGGAGAGAATGTGCTCCTTCCGCCCCATTGCCTGCGCTGTGAGTGTCCCTGCCCCAGCTCCCTGACAGGAGTCTGGCCCTTGATGCCCACTGCCAGGCTGGTCCCCAGCACCCACCACCCCCTGGGGCACCAGGCGGAGCAGCCGTGCCGATGCCATGCTCCTCTCGGCGGCAGGACCGCGGGCACAGCAGGCTGATGCTCTTTGAGGAGGAGAACTTCCAGGGCAAGCGGGGGGAGCTGAGCGACGACTGCCCCTCACTGCCCGCCCTGGGCTGGGGCAGCAGCTCCGTGGGCTCCTTCCTTGTCCACTCTGGCGCGTGAGTACCCTGGGGCCTTGCACCCTGCCAGAACCCAGCACCGGGGGCACCAGCTGGGGGCTGAGGATGCTCTGGCAGCTGATGGCCCCTTGCCACTGAGCCACCTCTGTTCTCTGCTCTGTTGCAGGTGGGTCTGCTCGCAGTACCCAGGCTACCGGGGCTTCCAGTACCTCCTGGAGAGCGACAGCCACGTGGGCGAGTACAAGCACGTGCGGGAGTGGGGCTCCCACGCCCAGACGGGGCAGGTCCAGTCCATCCGTAGGGTCCAGCAGTGACAACAGCACCAGAGCCACTCTCCTGCCAGCCCCGTGCCCTGGGCACTGTCTCTCCTGCAGGGCAGCGGGGCCAAAGCTCAATAAAGGCTCGGTTGTCCAACGTGGCACGCTGGCACTTGGAGAGGGGGCACCGTGGGGTGGGAGGAAGCTGGGATTCATAATGTGCCTGAGGGGCAAGGGTGGGGGGAGTGGGAGCTGCCATTCTTTTCTACCCCTGCAGCCAGCGCAGCATCTACACGTCCCCCTCACCAGGAGGGAAAGCTCCTGCCTGGCTCACATATGGAGCTGCGATGTGATGACGCAGCCTGCCCCTCTGCCAGCCCTCCGGGGAGCTGCAGAGCAGGGATCAGGGCTTGACAGTGCAGGGGTGAGAAGCTGAGGTGCTGAGCTAGCGGGAGCAGCCGTGCAGCCCTTGCACAGTCCTGCACACCCACCAGGGAGCACCGTGTCTGTCCAACCTGGCACGGGGGCTCCGCAGGGCTCACACCTCCCTGCCACCCCCCAGACCCCATCCATCCCACCATCGTGCTGCAGCTCCAGCAAGGCTGAGGAGCACACCATGCGGCCACTGCTGAGCCTTAGCGTTGCTCAGGAGCTGGAATGCGCTGCAGGATCCAGCAAGATGCAGATGCACACTCTGCACACCCCCCTGCACCATCCCTGCACCCATGCACGCCCCGTGTCCTCACACCCCTCTGCACCCACCAGCCTCGCAGCATCTCCCAGAGCAGAGGAGCAGCCCAAGCAGGGGCTGGTGACCCCTCTGCCCACAGCGATGCAGGGGACCAAACCAATCTGTGTGTTGGCCCTGGAGCAGCGAGGATGCTCTGTAGGGTCACAGCTCTGTGTTTGCCTCAGCAGCGTGGTGGGCACAGCAGAGCCAGGGAATTTGGGGTGGAAAGACGGTGCTAAGCCAACTTCTTCGGCTCACGAGGAAGCAGCGGTCAACTGAAGCTGAAACTGGGGCAGGGAAAGGCTGGTCTGGAAAAAAAATTCCTCTTTTCTGAAGAGTTCTGGAGAAAAGGTTTGAATAATGTCCCGTTCCTGACATTTTCAGCAGAAAGACCACCATGATGGACAAAGCTGCCCAGGCAAGGATCCTCTCTGCAGGAAACCAGTATTAAAAATACAGACTGGAAGAAGAAACAAAAGGTTTTGGGATGGGCTGAGCGAAACCCTCCTGCTGCCCCAGGGCTGGGGCTGCCAGTCACGGAGACCTGGAGGAGAGGAGCTTGCCAGCCCCTCTGTGGTGGGCACCCCACCCTGCCAGCCCCGGCACCCCGGGGGGATGCGGGGGACTGGGAACGGGGCCAGCACACAGCCAGGCACGGCGAGCAGCTGGTGGCAGGCCCCGTGGGCTCCTCGGAGAACAATGCGAGAGCCCAGCAGCTGCTCAGCGCTGCGGAGGGGCCACCTCAGCCCTCTGGCCCCAGGATGGGGTGTCTGGTCCCAGCCCTGCTGGGTGTGGATGTTCAGGGCTGGTGGTGCTCCCAGTCCCCTGCGTGTGCTGGCACGGTGACCATGGATGTGTCCCCACGCTGGGCTGGTCTCTCTGCCATCCTTTCCTCCCCACCCAGTTCACCGTGACCCCGAGTGGCTTTGTCTGCCTGGCATCCCCTGCCCCGCATCCCCTGTGTGTGGATGTGGGGTGCTCACGCCACCCCAAAATGCCGTGTGGAGCCTGTGCCACCACCACAGGCCAGTGTTCTGGCAGGATGGGCAACCACGGCCATCACAACGGTGGCCACAGTGGCCCGGCTGCAGAGGGGTGGGTGTTCCCATTGTGTTTGATAGGAATGGTTGGACTCGATGGTCCGGTGGGTCTCTTCCAACCTGGTGATTCTGTGTTTCTATAATTCCTAGGTTCTACGAGCAGTGAGGGACCGTGGCAGGTGGGATGCAGGAGCGGGGAAGGTGACACGGCTGCGTTTCCAGCAGGAAGGTTTGATGGCCGTTGCAGCATCCTCCTGCGCTGTAGGTAGGGCCCCGCGGGGGCTGCGCGGAGGAGGAGTTTGCATGGCAATATCTTTCTCAGGGATGCTCTCTGGAAAGCTCCAGCACAAAGAAACTGCACAGCAGCCAGGAACGTGCAGAGCACGGCAATCCCCGAGCTTAATCCTTCCCTGGAAAGCAGGTAAAGCCGCATTTATGTTTCTCTCTGCTGTTTTCCAGGTGGAAATAGGGCTCCTCTCCAGGCTACGGGGAGGGTGTGGGGGTATGGGGGTGTCAACCGGAGCCCTGGGGGCTGCCCTGCACCTTGGGACGTGATGCAGGGAGAGGAGCAGGGAAAGGTGCTGCCCTCTGATCCATCTGGTCCTGTGGGCATCGCTCCTGGGTGGCAACCGGGAGGCTGCTCCAACCGCTCTTCAAAAATAATGCCCCCCTCCCAATCTATTCTTATTCCCTGGTGATAAATAATTCCCGTGTGAACCCATACGTGATGGCAGGAGCCACCGGCTTCTCCCAAGAGGACGGACTGGGCCCAGCTCCCTTCGTTAGGGGCAGGAGCAGCAGTGCAGCTGCAGCGAGATCCCGGCTGCAGATCGGTGCCAGCGATGCCCGGTGCGGACGAGGCACCCGAGCAGCCACCCGCAGCCCCCGTGCCAAAATCCATCTTAACTGATCCACCACTTGTTTGTATTTTTTTTTTTTCAGAAACCTCATCAAGAATAGGGCTCGAGACAGGTAAATGGATTCTTGCCTGATTTTTCAATGCTTCTGGAAGGTCATGTAGCAAAAAAAAAAAAAAAGTTGGCTCGCTTCTTTGTTTTGAAGCCACCATTTTCTCCTAAACCTGATAGGGGGGTTAGAGGAGAGGCTGGGGGCAGCAGCCCTTCAGCACAGCCCTTCCCCCTGCAAAGAGTTAACCCGACAGATGCTCTGCGCTCCTCTGGGGAGCCATTTTCTCTGCCTCATTGTCTCCCTGCCTTTTGTGTGTGAGAGCACATCTTCCCCTTCCCTGGGTAACCAGGAGGATCCCAGAAATAATCCGATTTTCAGGTGGGAGCCGTTCACCCTCGCCTTCTCCAGCCCTGAGAGCTGGAGACAAAGGGCGGCAGCGCCTGGCATCACTGCGGCAGCACCAGAGCCTTGGGTTTGTCAGAAAGGGGCTGGCAGGGCTGAGGGTAGGGGGGGTGTTGCAACCCCCCATGCCAGGATCTGGGGGTCGGGGGTACCCAGCTATGTCTCAGATGGGTGAGCAGAGCAGATAGCGCTGTGCCTGCAGCACTGTGGGAGCACATGAGCAGCTCGCCCTGACCTCCCCGCTCCTGCCTGCAGTCAGAGCTTCACTCCCCCCAGTTTTGTCTTTACTGGAGGGTGGGTTTAGCCCCCATTTAACCCCAATGATGCACTGAGGTGTTCACTGCCCTGTGCAGCAAGGGGCAGCTTGAGCTCGTGGCCGGTGATCACCACTTGTCTAGCGGTTTGTTGAGTTCTGCCTGCACAGAATTGGGTTTTTTTAATCCTCTGTCTCCCAGAACGTGCTTCATGGCTGAGGGAGAGAGGCCATGGTGCAGCCATCACCCCATGCAGCCATCACCGCCTGCCCCACCGTGGGTACCTCCTTCTCGGATCCAGGCAGGGCACCCATTTGGATCCAGGCAGGGAACCCATTTGGATCCAGGCAGGGAACCCATTTGGATCCAGGCAGGGAACCCATTTGGATCCAGGCAGGGAACCCATTTGGATCCAGGCAGGGAACCCATTTACCAGATGCTTGATGGCAGCTCCGCTGCCCACCCCGCCTGCAAGGCTGATCCCAGCTCCCCCTTCCCCTGCTCTGCAAATGCTGCTGGACACTCTGTCCCCACGGGAGGGACTGTCCTGCAGGCCGCGCCTGCGACGTGCGGCAACAATAAACTGCGAGGAGCCAGAGCTGAACCGCAGAGTCATCCCAGCCCAGCACCCTTGGGAGATGCTGCCCTGGTGGTTCACCCGGGCGGGTGGGGTAGCGGGAGGACAGGGGCACAGGCTGCCTGCGGGATGGAGCAAAACCCATCGCAGTGTGGGATGCGCAGGATCCAAGAGACCCAGATGAACCACAGGGTGGTGGCAGAGGCAGAAGAAGTGGCAGTGGCAGAGGCGCTGGCACCGACAGTGGCACTGGCAAAGGCAGCAGTGATGGTGGCAGTGTCTTACATCCCTGTCCAGCAGAATCTGGCCCTTCCTTTCTCCCAGCGTTGGGCAGCACCAAGCTACCCGGCACAGAGCAGGAGCTGTGCCAGCAGTGGTGGGATTCAGAGCAGAGGATGCTGCTTTGGGGCTATCACCTTGCAGGGAGCTGTGGGGATGATGGGGAGCCTGAAGGAGGCTCTGCCTGCATTCCTGCCCTGCTCTCCTGCCAGCTCCCAGCAGCACGATGCATCCCCCTCTGGCTCTGCTCTGCCAGGGGACAAGGTGTGGTGTTGCTCTCCCTTGCTGCGTTGGTTGCTTTCTTTTGCAGCTGCAAATGACTGACCTGAGGTCTGTTCACACACAGCGGAGCAGCCAGACTGGACGGGGGGGACGTTGAGCGGCTCTCCCATAGCTGGTGACAACAGGTAGGACCCCATGCTCTCCCCACCTCTCACAAGCCCTCGCTCCTCAGGGTCCCATCCCCTCGTGGGCTCGCCCTGGGCTCCCTCCAGATGGGTCTGTGGGGTCACAGCATCCCCAGTGCTGCTGCGCGAGGGGACGCATCCCCTATGGGTGCCCAGTGGTGGGGAGGGGGCAACCTCTGCTCTGTGCAGGGTCTCACAGCATCTCTACTCCCCAGTGCCACCAACACAGGAGCACAGCCCCAGCTCCTGCCCGGACAGACCAGCTGTGCCCCAAGGGGAGTCGGGGCTCAGGGAGCCACCGGTGCCACCTGCACGTGGATGTCAGAGCTGGGCTGGCCCCAGCACAGTGACCTGACCCTGGCTGCCATGGGCTGGAGCCATGAGCCTGGCTGCTGCGAGGGACACGGCTGAAGACACGGCGGTGGACACTCGAGGACATGGGTCTGCGTATGCGCGTGATTTTCCTGTAAGGTGCTGGGGTCCCTTTCCCTCCTGTCACTCCGTCCCAGCTCATGGGTCTCTCCACGCAGCCACCCCAGCAATGGGCAGAGCAGGGGCAGGATGAGACCCGTCCCCTTCCCTGGATGCAGCACAGGAGGAGGGAGAAGGGGATGGGGATGTGAGCAGAGCTGTACCAGCTCCTCCAGGGGACATGGAGCCCAAAGGGACCCTCTTTGTCCCCACTAATCCTGCCTGTCCCTCTGTCTGTCAGCAGAGTCCTGGGACTTTCTGCTCTGGGACCGTCCTGAGCTGCTGCGATGTCCCAGGGAGAACCTGTCTCTGGTTTGTGGAGCAGCCTGGAGCATGGGGAGGGACGTGGGACACGGGACACGTGTCCTCTCGGGGCACCCAAGGCATGAGGCCCATGGGGCCAAGTGGGGCCAACGATGGCCTCGTTAGTGGGTATCACCATCATCACCAGTGCTCCTGGGGACTGGGGGTTGAGGGCAGGCACAGCTCACAGCAGGCTTGTGACATTTCTTAGATCCCCGTGAAATCCAGATTGGAGAAGCATCCTCGTGGGGACCTGAGGGACCCAGTGCTGCAGGAGGAGGTGACCCACAGGGCAGCGGGTGCTTTGCCTCACAGAGGCAGCTTCTGATGGGGAGGGGATAAGCTATCAGGCACCTTCCCCCTTCTTCACATCATAATTTTTCCTGCTAGACCTCCTCCTCCCTCCAAGAGCAGTAGGAACTCAGTGGTGACCCAGAGCAGCCACCGCTGTCTTGGCACAAGCCCTGCTTTCGCAGAGCTACCCATAGCCTTTCCTCAGGCGCTGCCAGCGATGATTTCACCCCTTCCCTCTGCTTCCAACTCCTCTAACGCCTTTATGTTGGAGCCTGGCAATGCTGAGTCACAATCCAATGCTGGGATTGTCTCCTCCACGCAGCTCATCTCTGGTCTCCACTGGTACCGGGGCTGGGAAACCTGTTGCATGGGGGTACAGGCTGGTTGGGGTGTTTTGTACCTCACCAGCATGGATGGAAGGGGTAGATGCCAGGATTTTCTCCTCCATGCAGCCTATCTCTTGTCTTCCCCAGTACTGGGGCTGGGAATCACGCGTTGTGTGGGGGCACAGAGTGGTTGGGGCATTTTGTACCTCACCAGCGCGGATGACAAAAGCAGATCATAGAATCATAGAATCATAGAACAACCAGGTTGGAAGAGACCCACCGGATCATCGAGTCCAACTGATGATCTCTTAAAAAGATCTCAGCAAAGCATTTAATTCAGAAAGCAGGTTATACCATGCAGGCTAAACCCTCTGATAACACCTTCCCAAACCTCAATCCAGTGGCAAAGCCCAAAAAAAACCTCCTGCTCTCGTGAGCCGGAGCTCCGTTGCTTCCCTGAGCGCCAAGCAGACCCATCCCTGGGGAAACGCTCCGGGTTGGTTTGGGGGGTTAACTGGGACTGGCTCTGCATGCTACCTCTGTGCTGCGATATTAACCCACTAACCCGCCGGGACCCCTCTGCGGGGGCTGCCGAAGCCCCCGGCACACGGACTAACCCACTAACCGGCTCCAGTGCATGCCCTACTAACCAGCCTTGTCTCACCTTCCACTAACCACGGGCAGCCAGCTCTGTCTTTAAAGGGGAACGGAAAAGCTGGGTAAGTACGTTGGGAAGGGCTGAGGGTTCTGCAGGGGTGGCAGAGCTGCACAGGCAGGGCAGGCAGGAGAAGGGTCATCTCCCCTGGCCCTCGCCGGCACGAGGAGAGGGGTTCTCGCCCGCTCGCCGTGCCTGTGGAGCCCGCTGCTGACTAGGAGCCTAAAACGGTTTTATCAGCAGAAAGCTTTTCAGTTCCTTTTTAAGCCGGTAGATCTCTGCCACTAACACATTCCTGAAATGAATTAAACAAACTAACCGGTCCTGCTTTTCTCTTCATTTCTCTTCCAGTGTGTGTGTCCTCTAAGTCAGACTCGTCGTGCCCCGCTTCTGTTACTAACCGCCTGCACTAATCCTTCCTAACTTGTTTCTCTATTGCTACTAACAAATATTCTTTGCATTTTAACTCCTGGATGCTATTCACCATGACAAATGAACAGTGGCTTCCTCCCAGACTTGTGATTTTCAACCTGTAGCAGCCCCGCTTGCTGAGCATCTTTGTCTTCCATCAGGTGCGATGGAAAGGAAGATGTTCAGGTTGAGACAGGGCTTCAAAAATTTCCCTATTGGCTTCTGTTTTCCAAGAAAACTCACGTGGGTGAGTGAGGAAAAGAGGCTGAGTGGAAATAGGGCAATAAATAACGATTGTTGATTGCCATAACAGTCTGTCAAACCCAGTTTGCAGAGAGATTCTGCTGAAAAATGATGTTATTGCCATTAGCCCCACCAGAGCCTGAGCTCGGGGCTCCCCCAGGACCCCAGTTCACCTGTCATGGGGAATGGGTCTCGTGCTGCTCCCCACACCGACACGTGGGCAGCTGCAGGGTGCTCCTCTCTTCACCCCCTTTGTCTCTCCACAGTTTCTCTTGTGACTCTGGTGCATGTGGAAGCCGCTGGTCCTGACTAACCGCACGGCGCCGAGGGCTGCGTCTAACCGCTGCGTTGGTACTTGCAGGGCGGCCAGGGGCTGGGAGGGCAGGAGGAGGCGGTGGGGGGGCGGCTGCTGGTGTGGGGGTGCAGCCTGTGCTTGGCTTTCTGTCCGTTTGTCAGTCGGATAAACATCTCCTGCCTCTACAGGGATGTTGCCAGGGTTAAGGCTCCAGGATCTGGCTCATCCGTAGGGGTTTGGCATGCAGGGTAAGACACCATCAACATTAAGTGCTGGGTGGACCAAGGGCAGTGCTGTGATGCACGTCAGGAGAGGATGGTGGCCCCATGATGCTGACTGAGACCGGGACTGGCTCAGGAGGACATCCCAGAGCTTGAAGGAACTGCTCCAAACAAAGTTCAGGGCAACTGTGTCCGAGAGGTGTAAGGATCCAAGCAAATTCTGCCTCTGGCTGCTTTCTATTCCTTTGTCCACGGTGGCTTTGGCTTGTGCTCACTAACCCCATGGCAAGGACCTCCCCAGATAACCTAGAGCTGCTGACCAGCTTCAGCCCCACGGAAGGCAGAGCAGAGTGGGGTTCCTTGGGCACCTGGGTTCATCCCACGTCATTGCTCACCTCCTCCTGGCGTCCCTGCTCTGTGTCAACCACAAGTCCTTCAGTTGGGGTCCTGGTGGGCTGATAGGGCTCCCGTCTCTCTCCACCCAACTCCGTGGCTGCCTGACCTTCACCTTAACCCACTAACCACTCGCCCTCTTTTCCTCTGCACAGCTAGGACCAGGGTGGATTTTTGGGCTGCTGCTCCTGTGGTTGATTAAAGAGGGAGGCCCTGCTGCGGGCTGGGGGCAGAGGGTCAAGCAGAGGCATGGGGAGAGGAATGGGAGCAGGAGGACAAGCTGGACCAGGCAGGTTCAGGGCTCCCACACAGGTCAAGAGCTCCATGAACACTTGGCTGGCGTTGTCAGAATCCAACAAAGTGAGGACCCATCCCCACAGATCCCTCTTTCCAGCTCCAGAGCAGCCTTTCAGCCAGCTCCTTGCTTAGGGGGACCCAAAGCATGGTCATCAGAGGGCACGATGGGACCACAAGTCACCTAGATGACCCAAGAGGATGAGTGCAACCCCACACAGGTAGCAAGTGCTGCCCATGGCCTCCATGGTGGGGACAGGCCACCAGCACCCACCGCGTGGCTCCTTCCCCCTGCAAAGCCACAGCTTTGGGGCTGAGGGACAAGAGAGGCTTCACGAAACAGCCAGATTGCTCCTTTGCCATATGACTTCAGGAATCCCTGCCCCTTCTCCCTGTGTCCCTCAGTTGGGAGAGGAGTCAGTCTGTCTGTCTCTCTCTGCTGGTGCCCCTGAGCTGTGTGAAGAGGGGTGGTGGTGGCACAAGCAGGGTGTGATGCGCAGATCCCTCTTAACCAGCGGCCAGGGCACCCTGGCAGCGGTGTGGGCAGAGGTCTGGGGATGGTACCCAGCCCTGGGGTGCCCCATCCTGCTCAGCTGGAGCTGCCCCTGCCCTGCTGGGACCCCCTGCTGCCCCTCACCCAGCTGAGTGCAGGAGCGGGGCTGAGTGCTGGCGCGGGATGAGGATGCGCTGGGGAAAAAAGAGGTGCTGGGGCTGCCTCGACCTGTGCAAGCAGGAGCTCTGGGGGTCCCCGCAGCCCCAAGGATGTCTCTACTGCCTGTAACGTCTGCTGTGAACATGGCAAGTGTGCAACCATCCCGCAGTCTGGTGTCTTTGTGGGGGAGCTGGGGGAGGATGGGCTGGGGGTGCCCCAGCTGCCATGGGGCACCATGTGGGACACGCGGGGACGGGGATGGGTGGTTTTCACCGTGGCCCGAGCATCCCACTGAGCAACCAGGCAGAAGGGGACAGAGATGCTGCGGTCCCTGGGTGGCCAGAGTGGGGAAGGGGTTTCATCCTGGGGCAAGGAGGGCGCAGGAGGGGTGTCCCCTCCTTGGGCACTGCTGGAGGATGGCCCTGCAGCGGGGAGGTGACAGCGTGCAGGGCAGAGGGCACAACCCTCGGACCCTGAGGGATGCTTGGGGGGGGGTCGGGGGACGGCGGCAGGTGGAGCTCGAGCTCCAGGAAAGCGCTGCCCGCATCCTCGCCCGCAGTCTGGTGATGCCCTGTGCACAATTCGATTGCAGCTTGGCTGGAGCCTTGCTTACAGCCCTGCAGCATCATCTGGCGCCAGGAGCAAGGGCAGGGGTGGTGGCAGAAGGAAGGGCAGAGGACCCAGTGCAACCCCCTGCCCCGCAGAGCAGCTCTGGGTTATGCGCCGCTGAAACCTGGGTACCGCAGAGCATCCCCAGTGAACCCTGGGTGCCCCACAGCTTCCAGCAGCTCCTGGTGGCTCCTGCCCCACAGCTTCCAGCAGCTCCTGGTGGCTCCTGCCCCACGCGGGAGCCCAAACCATCTGCGCTGGAGCATAACGTGCCCCTGTCTTTGCTCCCAGCAGGGTCAGGATCAGTCCAATCCTCCCCAAAGTGTTCAGGGGCATAAAAGAGGGACCTGCTGGAGCTGGGAGAGGGGCATCCCGCATCCTGCACTGCCCAGGGTAAAGAACACAGACACTGCAGCCACACACGAGGCATTTTGGACAGCGTGGCAGCTCCAGCCCAGGGCACAGTGTTCACACAGTGCAGGGATGTGGTGGTTATTTGTCCCTCTCCTGGGAGAGAGGCTGGAAAACCATCAGCTGCTGCGGCTGTGGAGAAGGGGACCCCAATCCTGGCATTGTGGCGGTGTGGGAAGGCAGCAGCTAAGCCGCCGTGTTTATTTTCTCCCTGGTAAACAGCGTTTCGGCGCTGCACAGCAAGGCTCTCGAACGCATGTTGACAGAAAATTTGTACAAGCAAGAGAAACGTTGTTCATTTGCATCAAACTGCAACGCGATTCTGTGGAACTGGAGGGTGACGTGGCTGAGAGCAGCTGCGAGCGATGCGGGCGCCTCTGCCACCGCAGGCAGGGAGCTGGGCAGGGACCCTGCAGGAAGGGCTTTGGGTTTTGGGATTGAGAAAGCTCCAAGCACCACTGGCTTTCTGAAAGGCCCCAGCGCTGGCCTTGGAGCTGCTGGGGGACTTGGGAAGGTGGGTAAGGTGCCAGCCTGGTGAGCTGTGGCAGCACAGGACAAAACAACCACATCTGGAGCCTCGAGGAGGCTGCTCCTGCTGCGGGGGAGGCTCAGCCTCACCAGGCGCCCCTGCTTCTGGGTCTCTTCTCCTGATTCTTACGCTGTCTGGCTTTGCCTGTGTTGGCACCAATGCCAGGACTGGGTGGAAAGAGCCTGGAGGGTCACTGGATGCTCTCCGGGGGTGGATGTAGCTCAGGAGCTGTGAAACATCCTGATACCCACAGCTCCACAGCAGGAAGGTTCAGTTCCGCTGTTCCCAGATCTGCAAAAATTGCACTTAAAAACTGCTGATTTTCCATTTTCCCCCTCCCTCCCTTCACCCTGGGAAGCAAATGGAAGCTGCCTTCACCCTGTGGGCACTGGAGTTGTTCATGCCAGGGTCGCAACTGTGCAATCACCCCCCACACTCACCCTTGGAGAGGTTTTTCCCCTGGTACTGGAGCTTGATCCTGGGAAATGAGACTTGTTTGCCTTCCCTTGTGCCTTGCAGGGATTCTGTGGTGTGACTCTGGCCTCAGTGTCCTGGAGAGGGTTGAAATGCAGCTGTGTGAGGGGCCCCTTAACCTGACCTCATTAGGAAGGTGGAAGTTACACTAATTAAAATGATGAAGTCCCAAACTCTGCTTCTCTCCTGGTTTAATTTATTTCTGGCCACTTCTTATTTCCGCGACTAACGCTCTGCTGAGTTAACGCTCTGAAAATGAGATGGTCGGTGCAAACTGAAAAAATGTTTCAGAAATTTTCTGGGTGCTTTTTAACGGCGTTAACACCCAGGGCTCTGCTGCTGCCAGCTGGGGAAACACATCAGCATCAGCTGGTGCTCTGCCTCCTGCGTCGCCAAACCCCGTTTTGCAGCAAACCCTGTTGAGACTCATGTGCTGCTAGGAGGCGTGAGATGCTGGGAGCTCTGCCTGGGTCCAGCAGGTCACCCTGCCTCTTCTTTCTGCACTGAAGTACCTCTGGAAACCAGGTGAAGGCAGGAAAGGACCAATGCAATTCAATAGAAAAAGGGTTTGAGGTTGCCTTGCTGCTCAGCGTGGCTGCTCGCCTCTGGGCCTCCTTCCACGAGAGCCGCGCCGGCTGGAAGCCACTTTCTTTCCCAGATGTTTATGACTATTTCATATCTTGCAGCAAACAGAGCCGAAAGTCACGTGTGGAGCAACGAATAAAGCTGAAGCTTAAGAAAGAAGATCCTGGCACATCTTGAAGCAATTAAAATATCGGTTACAAACTTCCGCGCGTGCAAAGCCGCCATCCTTTCTTCTTCCAGCTTCGCAGAGCCTGCAGCTTGGTTGGCAACCAGGGTAAATATTTAAGTCCTGCCTGGAGCAAAGCGCTCGACGGCTGCTCCGGCACCACAGGTGAGCGGGCAGGGATGCTTCATAAAGCATTAGAGAATCATAGGTTGGATGGGAAGGGACCTCACAGCCCATGCAGTCCCACCCCTGCCATGGGCAGGGACACCTCCCACTGGATCAGGGGCTCCAAGCCCCATCCAAGCTGGTCTTGAACTCTTCTAGGGAGCTTTCCTGGACAACCTGTGCCACTGCCTCTCCACCCTCATTGTGAAGAATTTCTTCCTGATGTCTAATCTAAATCTTCCCCCCTCCAATTTAGTCATCCCCCTTCATCCTATCACTCCAGACCCTTGTAAAAAGACCTTTGCCAGCTTTCCTGGAGCCCCTTTCAGCACTGGAAGCTGCTCTAAGGTCTTCCTTGAGGCTTCTTCAGGCTGAACAACCCCAACTCTCTCAACCTGTCTTCCTAGCAGAGGGGCTCCAGCCCTTGGATCATCTCCATGGACTCCTGTGGACCCAATGGTTCCAACAGTTCCATATGCTTCTTGTGGATTCCAGAACTGGATACAGGACTCCAATACTTTGATAAAGGAAAAGCCTCTCAATCAACCAGTCAGGATCATCACTGGTGATGGATCAGCCTGATGATTCCTGAGCAAGAAGCCCATGAGCCCAGACTCCAGCACCACCAGCCCAGCAGATACCGGAGACCATGGCAGCAGCAGTGGCAGAAAGAGGAGGGCTGGGGAGGGGAAGGCATCAGGTCATTTCTGGTGAACAGGCTGGGTTCTCCCTGCTGTGGGGTCCCCTGAGCTCTCCCCCTGTGTCACGGTACCATCAGGAGCGGCCGCGGCTGCTCCAGCTGCCTGCGCTCGCCACACCACTCTCATTAATACACGGGATTGCGAGGCGATCTATAATTAGATGCTAACTGAGTTTTCTCTAAGTTGGTGAGGGAAGGTCACCAAGGTAGGACTGGAGTCAGCTTATTGTTATTATCAATCAATAACCTATTTATTTTCCAACATTCCTATTAACCTCTGCGAGCCACTCGCCGTTTCCATTTGAAAGGGCTGCGCAACCGCTTTGCTGACTGGACAACTCTGATGGAAACCGTAACAGTGACCCGACCCCAAAGGCAGAATCCAATTAAAATCATTTTCATTTGTAGATTAATATTTTTTAGCGTGTTCTACATTCAGCATTTCACACCGCTGCCTCGTTACGCGAGCGGCCCTTATCGATAGCGCCATGAGAGGATGTTTATAATTAATTAGACATGGAGACAAAAGGATCGTCCCTTGATGGGGAGTGGGGGACGGTTCAGTTGGGATGTGCCACCCCTGTGACGATGATGACCAGGGTGATCATGGCTGGTGGGACCCCACGACAGGGCTGAGCAGGGGTCACTGGTGGTCCAGAACGTGCTGATGGAAGAGACTCGATGCCTCGGTGACGGGCACATCACGATGAGGTGGGTCCAGTGCTTACCCCTCCATGAAAGCCTGAGAGCTGCTGAGGGATGCAAGGGAGGGCAGTAATTGGCTGATAAAGCTTGGTCTTAATAGAAAGTCTATTATTAATAACGTGACTTTGATAATAAAAAGATTAAAATTAAGTTTATGCTTTGCTGGCTGCCCTTTCCACACTGTAATCATCTCTCATCCATATTCATGAAGGCCTCATTAGTAACCACTGCTTACAAGCAGGGCTAAACAGCCAAACCATTCAGCAGCCACCAGCTCCTTAACTGCTTAACTTGCTCGCTGATTACCAACATCAAATTAACTCTGCAGAACAGATCTAATAAGCTTCCCGGTGGCTTCAAACCTCCTTGAAAATTGCTCTGATGTCTCCATGGGGCCCTATTAAAAAAAATACTCTTCCCCTGCGAATAGTGCGCTCCTACACGAGTGAAAGCATCAGGCTGCAAGGCTGCACCCCAGTACTGGGGTATTTTTGCAACACAAACAGCTTTCCGAACTCGTGTGCTGTGTTCTCAGAGCCCACCTGCTGCTCCTGCTTTGCTTTTTCTGCCTCCTGATAAAACATAAGTTTCTTTCCCAGCAGCAGCAGCTGCCAAACCCCAAGCTCGGGAGAGCTGTGGGGCTGCCGGCTCCCTGCATCCCCTCGCCCTGGGAAGCGTCTCCGCAGCATCTGCCCAGCCCCTGCCTCCAGCCCCAAACCTTCATTAAACATCATTAATTAGACTGTTTGATAGCTCAGGGCTTATGTAACAAAGGACTAAATACGAATGACCTTTCTGTTTAATTACTTTTTTCAGTTGTGGGAAATATCTCAGCTTTCTGGCAGCGTGAGGAGATCTGTTGGTTGTTTAGGAGCTGTAGGGCCATCCCGGTGATGCTGGCCCTGCTCTGGGGTGGGTTTGGGGACACCAGGGGTGACACGGAGCCGTGGAGGGCGAGCGGTGGGTTGGGGATGATGCTGTGCCAGCAGCTGCTGCGCTCAGCACGGCGGCTGGGGGGGTGTCTTCCTGGCAATTAGCTCTGATTAATATTTCAGCAGCGGCCCAGCAGTGGTGTCCATGGGCATGCGGAGGAATGCTGGCGCAGAGCATCTCGGGAGGCGAGAGGGAACCTTCCTCTCTCATTGCCATGGCAACCACAGCAGAGCTGCTGGATGAGGGGTCTGGAGCGGGAGGATGCATCCTTCCCTCTAAACAGCCCCCCTGGCTGGAGTGACCACAAAGACTCCCCCAAAACCTGTCTCCTGCAGAGAAATGGGTGAGCTGCACACCCACAGACCCTCTGGTCCCCAGTCCAGCTGGTACTTGGGACTCCACGCACATATTCAGACCTGCTGCAGCCAGGATAATCATAGAATCATAGAACAACCAGGTTGGAAGAGACCCACCGGATCATCGAGTCCAACCATTCCTATCAATCACTAACCCACGTCCCTCAGCACCTCGTCCACCCGTCCCTTAAACCCCTCCAGGGAAGGTGAATCAACCCCCTCCCTGGGTAGCCAGTTCCAGTGCCCAGGGAGGCAAAGCTCCAGCCCCAGCTCCCTCCCATGCAGTGGGGTTTATCCCCCTGGGAAGTCCTGCAGTGTGCAAGGTGCTCGTGTGGGAAGCTGAGCCCCCGTTCCCTCTGCCCTACACCCCACAGCCTCCCCGCATGGAATCATCCCTCCCTTGCCCGGTGCTGATGGAGAGAGCAAGGCAGCTGCAAATTCCCGCACCCAGCACATATTTTCTACATGCTGGTGAGTGCATCTTGCAGCAAGGCAGAGACAGGCGTGATTTAGTAGGCAGGAGGCAGAGAATTTGTGTATCAGCTCCCTGCTTTATGGCACCGGAGGCTGGGAGGTGGAGGCAGGCAGCGTGGCCACACTGTGGGTCCTGTCCCCCTCACTCTGAGGGGGCAAGAGGATGGATTCACTGCTTGGTCCTTAGCTCTGGACCCACGAGACCTCGGGTTTAACACTGTCCTGTCAGCAACATCGAGCAGAGGGGTCATGGGCCACACTGTGCGCCCATCTCCTGACTCACGGTGAGCAGAGGAGCCTGCAGCCCTGCCCCACAGCATCCCTGCCCCACAGCATCCCTGCCCCACACCATCCCTGCCCCACACCATCCCTGCCCCACGCTATCCCTTACCTGGCCCCTGGCGCAGCTGAGAAATGTGCCACCTCAGCCAGGTAGAAGCCACTCTGCACCCTAACGCTCCCCGTCCCCTGCCCCCCCCACTCCCTCTCCCCTCCCTGCATATCCTCTCCAGAATCGATATTAATAATGGCTTATTTCAAGTTTTCGGCTCACTTTCTTCCAGGAAAATATTTATACGGAGCTCCATTTTCCATTTCTTTTCGATTACCACCCTGTCCGATCACCTCCCCACAACTCTCCTCTTTAGCCATAAACACAAATCCTATTACCTTTTTCTCTTTCTGTGTATTTGCCCTTTGATTTAAGCTGCATTTTCTCCTGTTTTCATCAGTTCCGGACCTCTCCCACTGTATATCTCCCTGTTTATCTACTTTCCAAAGGCCTCCTCTTATTTCTTGGGTCCTGATCAATACGGCTGCAGAGCCAGCTGGCAGCTCCTCTCCGCTGCTGCCTGTAGTTTTTCTTGGGGGACTTGTCCAGTATTTCTTGTTAAGCTTCTGTCTCAGCTTGTTCCATTTCTCATTAGGTTTTAGCGCTGGCATTGTAGTATTTCTTGTATTTCCATGCTGCCCAGTGGATCTCTTGTAATTCTTAACAGCGAGGCTTAAAGTCTCGCTCTTTAGTGGACTCCCGAGTCCTTTCTGGCAGGGTTTGAAGTGGCAGGCGGCGTGACACTTTTATTTTCAGGTGGAGAAAAGAATGGCTCTGGTTCCAAGCCAGGCCATGATTTTTTCTAACAAAAGGGCCATTGGGGATTATTTGTATTTTATGGCTGCTTTTCCAGGGGGTGTATTTCCCGAGGCTGCGGCGAGTGGCAGCCCCTGCAGTGCTGCGAGGGTGGGTGGCAGCACCCAGGGCTCAGGTACCTCGGTGCTGAGCTGGGATGTGGGTTGGAAGGATGCGCCGGGGGCACAAAGCTCCCCCACACTCCTCAAGCATGACCTCCTTCTCCCTGGGCAGGGTGCTTGGAAAGCATCCCAGCTATTTTGAAGGTTTTTTTTTTTCTTTCTGATCTAAATCCCTTTTAAAATTTTCCTTCCGAGCGGGAAGCTGCTTTTAAAATACACCCCAGCTTTCCAGCTGCCAGGAGCCAGCGAATGTATTGCTCTCCGCGGCTGCATTTCTGAGTATTAAACATGACTCGCAGTCACCACTATACAATATTTCCTTGGATGCCACCGCGCCACAGGAGCCAGTGTCCTTTAAAATAAAACCAATTCTTCCTGTCTCCTCCACAGAATAGTCTTATTTATACGCTCTCAAACAGCTGTTACTGCAGGTTAACCAAAGGTTGTAAAAACATTTTTCAAATGCCCCTAACTTCACTTGGTTTGTTATTGAAATTGTTAATCTTGGGGTTGGACNACCTTCCCTGGAGGGGTTTAAGGGATGGGTGGATGAGGAGCTGAGGAACATGGGTTAGTGATTGATGGGAATGGTTGGACTCGATGATCCAGTGGGTCTCTTCCAACCTGGTAATTCTATGATTCTACAATTCCATGATTCTATGATTCTAATCTAATCAAATCACCCACCCATGTGGTACCAGGGTGTTTGTCGTGGCTCCTGAGCCTCCTCAGGAGACCTTGGCACGACCAGATCAGGGGCAGCGCCGCTCGCAAGGCGGATGAGTAATCGCCGTCCTCCCCTCTCGCTCCAGCAATGCCATTTCTATGCAGATGATTCTCTCTTCGAGGAGTGGGAAACCAAAGCTGATGAAATCCAATCTCACCTCCAGCCTGCTTGTGATAATTTGCAATGAGCTAAGGAAAAAGTGAATTATTATTAAATGCAAATAAAAGTTAAATAATGCTGTTTGAGAGCTGCTCTGTGTCGCTGCATCCCCATAAATCAGGGGGGAGGTTTCATCTGGGTTAATCTACCACCGCAGGTAGTTACCACCTCCAAATACCTGGCTGTGTGTCCAGGGCTGCCCAGACTCTCACTCACCATCTCGTTAACTGCGGGTGGTGATTACGTGGTTGGGGACATGCAGGGGAGCTACATCTCCGTGCAGAGCATCTCGTGGATTTCAGCCGTGCTGATGGACAAGAGACAGCAGCAGGAGGACAAGAGGTGGCTGAGGGCTGGAGCCACCCAACCCATGGAGCACCCTGATGGTTTTACGTCCCTGTAAATCATCGACCCATCCGAAGGCTGACAGAGATGTATTTTCAGGCGTTGCAGCGCAATTAAGTCTTCTTGTTAGTCTCAGGAGGAGAAGGAGGTTGTTGGTTTACTTGCAAACGCTTGAGGTAATTCTCTAATGGCTCCTCCACCACCACACAAGGCGCCGTTTTCAATCTCTTATCATATGTAATCCCTAATGATTTCTCTGTTATGTCCTGTTTTATTAAAGCGCCATTGAACTATAGCCTATTGATTTAGATTTCACAGACAATTGAAATTTAAATTGACTCCAAATTGAATGTCTCCCTGCAATCTGTGTTCTGTGCTAAAGACGGATAAAATGCTTCTATTTTTGATAACAACTCATAGTGGAGGCACATTTTAATTTCGGGAAGTGCAGAAGGGCATCGGGATTTCCATGACAATTGCAGGTGGTCCCATGCGGAGTCCTGTGTCCAGTTCTGGAATCACCGACATAAAAAGGATATGGAACTGTTGGAACAGGTCCAGAGGAGGTCACGGAGATGATCTGAGGGCTGGAGCTCCTCTGCTACCAGGACAGGCTGAGAGGGCTGGGGTTGTTCAGCCTGGAGAAGGCTCAAGGGAGATCTTAGAGCAGCTTCCAGTGCTGAAAGGAGCTCCAGGAAGGCTAGGGAGGGGCTCTTGGTCAGGGAGTGCAGAGACAGGACAAGAGGGAATGGCTTTAAGTTAGAAGGGGGAGATTTAGATTAGACATAAGGAAGAAATTCTACACGATGAGGGTGGGGAGGTCCTACCCCAGGTTGCCCAGAGAAGTCGCGGCTGCCCCATCCCTGGAGGGGTTCCAGGCCAGGTTGGATGGGGCTTGGAGCCCCTGATCCAGTGGGAGGTGTCCCTGCTCATGGCAGGGTTGGAACTGGATGTGCTTTGAGGTCCCTTCCAACCCAAACCATCCATGATTCTGTGAATCTGACCCATGCGAGCATTTAACTTTGCCCTGGGGCTCAGTGGGAGCTGCCAGAGCCCAGGCAGGGTGCTCTAGGTAAGCATGCACACGTTCCTTGGTATTTTATTTAGAGAAATATTGTGCTTAATGCCATGAAGGCTGTGGCTATGAATTTCTGAAGGGCTCTCAGCTCACAGATCATGAGCCGAGCTGCCTGCACTGGCTGCCAGCACGCTGCTTTGGCACTGGGATGAAACCTCATCAGGTCCCAAACTGTCTTCCAGGCTTTATTTGCTTCTGCGTCACAGCTAAAGCAGCGTCCAGGCGATGCACTGGGGCAGTATCCCATCACACAGAAGGAGCTGCCGTGGGACGTGCCCTGCAGCTCTGTTTGTCGTGCCCCATCCCAGGATGTCCAGATGAAGCACGGGGCAAACGCAGCCGTTCCCGTGGGCTCTGGGGAGCTGCACCTCCACCTCCCAGGAGCTTTGGTATAAATAATAAAGAGTTACAGGCTGCTATCTGCCACAGGCTCTACTTATATGCCTCCTGCTAGTAATAATGTCTGTGTTACGGCCGACCTTAATGCCAGCAAAGATAATTCTTTCAGCGCAATGAACTGTTTATTGGCTGATGGATACAGCCCTGTCACACAGGGCAATCCCCGTAGACCTGCGAGCCCACAGAGCCTGCGTCCCACAGCCTGGACCCTCTCCAAGCATCTTGGGAAGTGAGGGCTTGGGAAACCCTCCAGGACAGGTTGCTGTGCCCATGAGGGTGGAGATCACCCCTGCCCTTGCTCTGACTGGGGAGGCATGTCCCAAAATTCTGCTTCCCCATCCATCGTGACACCCTCAGCGGAGCCACTGGGAGCAGGTGCTGAGTCCGACACCAAGCAGCTCCACATAGAATCATAGAATCAGCAGGTTGGAAGAGACCCACTGGATCATCGAGTGCACACGGTGATGTGTGTGTGCGTGCATCTTGGTGGCTGCTGCTGAAACACGCTGCGTTCCAGGCTTTTAGAGACGTTTCCGTTTCATCTACGGTTTAACATTCCTAGCGGGAGTACTTCACAGCTGAAGAATGTTTTCCCCAAGCCTTTAGTCTCATTTCTGACATTTCACCTGTCAGGTTACGTGCTTTTCGGGGGGGGGCGGAATGGCAGCCTGTCTCCTTAAAGGCGATGGACACGGGGTTTGTCAGTGAGATGAGTGCCGGGTGACGTTCCTAGCTTGTTTAAAAACAAAATCCACCTCAAATGATGGTGTGAACAAATAAACTGTCTCAACAGTATCTTTCTGGCTGAGGACACAGGGGATTTTCTGGCATCGGGGTTGGGTGCTCACTCCTGGGAAGGGAAGATATCGGGAGACCCAACAACACCTACGAACATTAATACTGGAAGGACACAACACCCCCAAATACCTCTGGTTAATAAAAATCATCTACCTATAAAGCCTACCTGAACTCCTACAACCGGAGCTGTCACCTAATTTACCAGGTTACTGTGGTTTTCTAAGAATGATAGACAGTAATTAAAACTAAGCTAATAACCTCCTCACTCCTGACATTTCTACAGGGGTTTTGTTCACCATTATCTACATATAGATTAAAAATTGTAATTGGACCAGAGATAGGGTTAGAAAAATCAACCGCCTTCCCACTGATAGTTTGCCAGTGAGTGACACCTTGAAATTTTATTTAATCTGAGAAAATTGAGTTGAACTCCAGTAAAGTTGAGTTATCATGAAGTACCTGCATTGGGTAGAAAACGCACCCGACACAATCTCAGGAGGAAAGCTTGAGCCAGAGCCTAAAGCAGAGAAGGGGATCCTGCTGCAGGGCTCCAGCGAGCCTGCCCTGCTGCAAACCAGCCTAGAGAGTTTGCACTGTGAAAGTTTCTGCACCAAAGAGAAGCACAGAAGTGCAGCAAGTGATGATGCCAGCAAGCACCAGGTGCTTTAAAGCCTCCTCATAGGTGCTTGGAGCAACTCACCAAGCTGGCAGCTACTCCAGGCTCACCCAGCTCTTCCTTATAGAGTCTTGCTGCTGCTCGCAGGCATCTGGACTACAGGCACTCACGGGGAGCTGCTTTTCACTCCTGCTGGACTGTGCTCAGGCAATCTGCCTTTTTATTTCTGTTGCTGGTGGTCTTTTATCCTCACGTCTTTTGCATCAGGGTTTATTCGCAGGCTCAGCCACAGTTCAGGACCTTCCTCTGTGCAAGAGCTGTTGTGGGTGGTATTTCCCTGGAGGAACGTGCCCATCCCAGAGGCAGGAGCAAGGATGTGGCAGAGATCTGGCTGTGAATGACCTCTCTGAGGTCACTCAGCATGGACTGGATGGAGTTAGCGAAGGTTGGTGTTAGCTCTGGATGGCTGATGCTTTCCGGGGATGCAAAAGGGGGATCCAGAAGCCCCTTTGGGCATCCTAGGAGTGCAAAGATGCTCCCAATCAACCCCATCTCTCCCACCCATCCCAACCAACCCCATCCCTCCCAAGCCCACCCCTCCCATCCATGCCTCCCAACCCCACGGGGATGCACACCCCGCACATCCAATCCCCCTGTCTCCCCACGCAAGGATGCTCGAGCGCTTTGAGGGATGATGCTGGCAGGCACGGGGCTGTGCCGGGATTGCTGGAGCAGCACAGGGAGGCGGCTGACACGCCGGGGCGGGCAGGGGTCAGCGAGCAGAGCTGCTGCTCATGAATTTCATCGCGGTGGTGCAGACAAAGAGCATCCCCATGTCAAGCTCCCTGCTGAAACTCACCTCGTCCTCCCGTGGCGATTTCTCCTGCGTTATTTACAGTGATTTTTATTCCCATCTATGGCAATCTATGATCACTATAGACACTTAATTATCACTGCAATAATTATTATAACGCAGTATTAGTAATGGAGTAATGACAGCATTTATTTTAAATGGTGACATATTAACTAAGCAGGGCAGTATTAATTGCAATGGTGAATTATCTTCATAGACACTATTTCAATTATTGTTTTGTCACTATTACATTTATGACAGTAATAATTACATATCTAATATACTCATTATTGTTAGATATACAGAATAAGTCTGAATAAATGCAGCAATTAAGGGATAATGTTCCTGGTGGGGAGTTGAGGAGCAAAAAATGACTTTGGTGGCTGGTTTTGAGGCTGGAATAAGGCGGGGGCTCTGCTGATGGAGGAGACCCTTAGTGCTCAGCTGCTGGGTGAGCTCTGGGACCCTGTCCTGGTTCTCCAATGTGCAGGGGGATGAGGGTTTTGTACGGGGAAGTCTCATTGGCTCTCTGGCACGGCATCACATCACCTCAAGACCCCAGAGAAACCTCAACTCCTGGAAGTGGAGTGATTTGATCAGGGATGCCTCTCCAGCAGATCCCTGCGAGCGGGGGTGACCTGGAATGCCTCGCTGGCTCTTGGAGGACACGTCCAACAGCCCCCTGGCTGTAGCTCATCGCCTGCCTCTCCATCCCTGTGCTTTCCTTCAGCCCCTCCAGGGATGGGGATTCAACCACTGCCCTGGGCAGCCTCTGCCAGTGCTTCACCACTCCTTCATTAATAAAAAAAATTCTTAATATCCGATCTAAACCTCCCCTGGCACAACTCGTGGCTGTTTCCTCTCTTCCTATCACTTGTTACATGAAAGAAGAGACCAACACCCACCTCACTCCAACCTCCTTTCCAGAAGCTACAGGGAGTGATGAGGTCTCCCCTCAGCATCCTCTTCTCCAGGCTAAACAACCCCAGGTCCCTCAGCTCCTCACAATACTCATTCTCCAGACCATTCCCCCAGCTATGTTGCCTTGAATCGTTCCTCTCTGGAGGTGTCCAAGGCCAGGTTGGATGGGGCTTGGAGCCCCTGATCCAGTGGGAGGTGTCCCTGCCCATGGCAGGGGTGGGACTGGATGGGCTGTGAGGTCCCCTCCAACCATTCCATGACTCTGCAGCCTTGCAGTGATGCGTCCCAGAGCCATGTAGAGTTGCAGCGTTGCTGTGCGCAGCAGAGTGATGGTTGAGCACGGCACAGCGCGATGCATCGGTGCATCCCCACACGGTGTCCCTCTTCACCCGCAGCACGGCCGCATCCCACCCTACCAAGCGCCTCCATCCATCACTGCCGACCCGCCGTCCTCTCCCAGACAATGAGGGAGAACCGGCCTTTTCAGGAAAGCCACTTTGTTGTTTGTACAAAGGAGTTTGGCTGTTAACACGTGTAAGGTAATGGGATCCCCACCGGCTGCTCGCAGGACCTGCGCGGGGGGCTGCCTGATGGATTACCCGCACCATTCATCTAAATTATGTCACAGGCAATAAGCAACTTGCTTAATCTGTCTAAATGAACGGCTGGGTTGGCTGCCGCTGACACGTGCTTGACGCTCCCTTCCTCAAAATCACCAGCCGCGCGTCCCGACGACAGCGCTTGTCCGCACGGCGTCGTTCAGCGAAGGGGCCAACCCTCACTCTGGGTGTAAAAGCTTCCCACTCATCACCCCACGGCTGCAGCTCGGAGTGAGGGGGCTCTGAGCACATCTAAGAGCAGCTCCTGGGGTGCAGGGTGGGTGCCAGCTCACAGGGAGGGTGTCCCTTCACGGCTGTGGGTGCAGGAGGTGTGTGATGTGCAGGGGTCCCACCCCAGCTCCAGCGCATGTGGGTGCCAGAGCTGTTTTGAGGCATTGGCCCAGGTTGCCCTGAGAACTGGTGGCTGCCCCATCCCTGGAGGTGTCCAAGGCCAGGTTGAATCGGGCTTGGAGCAACCTGATCCCTGGTAGGTGTCCCTGCCCATGGCAGGGGCTGTGGAACTGAGTAATTAACAAGGTGCCTTCCAACCCGAACAGTTCCATGATTCTGTGATCTCCANAGGAAAAAAATTTTCCCAGAAAGAGTCACTGGGCAGTGTCAGAGGCTGCCCAGGGAGGGGGTTGAGTCACCTTCCCTGGAGGGGTTTAAGGGACGGGTGGATGAGGTGCAGAGGGACATGGGTTAGTGATTGATGTTAATGGTTTGACTCGATGATCCAGAGGGTCTCTTCCAACCTGGTTGTTCTATGATTCTATGAATGCAAAGCTCAGGGACAGATTTCAGCAGCAGCAAACACCTTGCACATCTCCACCATCCCCACCAGCTGCTCTAGCTGGCAGAGCCAGGGGAGATGCCTGAGCTGGGTTTGCTCACGTCTATGAGCTCCGAATGATTAGAGGTCAGGTGGCTCATTTGACCAGGCCATTGACCCTACAGGGATGGTGTTGGACTTCTTGACTGATGACAAGGGACGAACTCTGTTAATGCAGCTTCCAGCAGAATTGCTCTGGGTGATCACCCAATCCCCTGCTCAAAACCGCTGCAAAGCAAATCATCTAATGAAGCAATAAAGTAAGGGAGTCGCAAAATGATTTGTCTTTTAACTATTGTAATGGCATTTTTTTTTAACATTGTTTTATGTTGGGATGCAGAAATTATTACAAGTAATTAGAGTCATTTCGATTCAAAGCTCTGCTTGGGCTTGACATATTTTGCATACTTCCACCCCATATAACAAGTCAGCTCATAAAAATGCAGGCAGCTTGCGAGCTTCGTGGCGCAGGCGAGAGCGGAGGTTGTCTAAACTAGTGTAAAGCTGCCTTTGCTTTAGCACGAGAGAAGGGAAAGGAATCCAGCACCACATAAATTTATTTTGTCTGATTAGGAAGCCAGGAAAAAGCAAGGTTCTGCGTGGCAATAGAGCCTTATAATCCCTGCAGGGGTGAGGCACCCGCATAGCCCAGCACTGGCACGGCTCCTGCCATCAGCTTGGGCTCCCCAGGCACTCACATCCCCAGGAACCGGGCTGGAAGGGGAACATTTAGTATTTCATCCTAATTCTTCAGCTATTCTAAGCATGCTCAGACCCTGACAGGCTCTAAGCATGTACTTCATCTCCCAAGCAGGTGTCCTTTTGGGGTTGAAGGGCACTGAGCAGTTCCCCCCTCACCTTCCATGGCATGAGAATGGTCTCACCAGGATTTTAATAACACTATAACTAATTGAGTCACTCCCATGCCTTTGCACCAATTGGCTTTACGCACACGAGCGCTGATGGAGCCGCTGCACCAAGGACATCGCTCCCCGTGGCATCCACCACTCCTGGAGAGCTCTGCCCAGAGAAAAGGAAGAGCCAAGGATTACATTAGCTTCATTGAAGAAAGAATTAAAATCCTGAAGGCAGCACCCAGCTGCTGAAGGAGTAAGGTTTAATGCGCACCAGGTACCAGAAACACTGAGTTTTCCCCCTTCTGTCAGGTTTGAGCTGTTCCCTGTGTTCCGATTTCCAACCGACCCCTGGAGCAGCTGCCGTGGGCTCAGCCTGCGGAGCTGCCTGCCCTCCCTGCCTCTCCTGCCCGACACGATCTGGACCAGCTCACAACAAAGTTCAAAACACCCACGACGTGAGTGATTTCACAGGAGCAACAGCAATGGGGTCAGTCCCAGCAGGCTGGGAACCGTGGGTTGATGGTGCAGGAGGGCTCTGTGCTAGAATTTATCCTCAGGTGGCTGGAAAGAGGTTGAGGACGGCTGGTCCGGCTATGTGGAGCCCACTCTGGGGTCGGACAGACTATTGGAGCCCTTGAGGCTGTGGTAGAGAGGAGATGCTGCTGCTCGGCGGGGGTCAAATCCTGCTCATCCTCCTCCAGAGGGACAGCATGGCGCTGACAGCGCCATAGATCTGCTCCTGACGATCAGATGGGATCTTTTACCCGCCGTTTTGTGTATCACACCCTGTACACAGCATCTCAATACCAGATCTTATTCTTTCTATTTGTCTTGTTTGAAAGCCCCTGTGTAAGGGAGACAATTTTTTAACTGTAAGATAGATTGCCTGGAGCCGCGCGACAGCGAGGATGGGGAGGCAGGGGATGATGGATAACACACAAATGATTAGAGGACAGGCCGCAGAAATTCAGATGAAGAAAAAAACATTACTAGCAGTGTAACACCTCCCTCCTCTTTGGTCAGTGCTTGCACGAGCAGCTGGCTGTGCCCATTCCTCCTCTTCACCAGAGCTGGAGGGGCCTGACACAAACCCTGCACCTCCTTATGACCACGAAACTGCACCAAATGTGATGCCTGTATTGCAGGATCCCCCCTAGACCCTCTTAAAATCATAGAATCACCAGGTTGGAAGAGACCCACAGGATCATCGAGTCCAACTGTTCCTATCAAACACTAAACCACATCGCTCAGCACCTCATCCACCCATCCCTTAAACCCCTCCAGGGAAGGTGAATCAACCCCCTCCCTAGATAGCCTGTTCCAATGCCCATGACTCTTTCTGTGAAAATTTTTTTCCTAATGTCTAGCCTGAACCTCGCCTGGTGGAGCTTGAGGCCATTCCCTCTCGCCCTGTCCCCTGTCCCTTGGGCAAAGAGGCCATTACCCTCTCCACAACCTCCCTTCAGGTAGTTGTAGAGAGCAATGAGGTCTCCCCTCAGCCTCCTCTTCTCCAGGATAAACACCCCCAGCTCTCTTATCCAACCTTCCTCCAGCACAAGAGCACAGTTCGCCATGACAGGGCAGTGGCACCAGCAACTTTCCCACTGGGCTCCCTCCTTATCTTTTGTCCTGCTCCTAGGGTGCTGGGGCCACCAGCCATAGAATCATAGAATCATAGAATCATAGAATCACCAGGTTGGAAGAGACCCACTGAATCATCCAGTCCAACCATTCCTATCAAACACTAAACCATGTCCCTTAGCACCTCATCCATCCATGCCTTAAACCCCTCCAGGGAAGGTGAATCAACCACTTCCCTGAGCAGCCATCTGGTACCACCGAGGATGCTCTCGGCGGGACAGCCCTGCTGCCGGCAGCTGAGAACCTGTGGATGCAATGGGAAAGAGGGAGGAGGCCCCACCAGTTACTGGCACACTGCTGCCTGGCATCACCACTGCCCGAGGACTCGAAGGCAGCCACCGCTTGCAAGTGTGAGCTGCCAGCAGAGCCGCACCAGGCTTTGAGTTTCCTCCACCGTCTCATTAATCCTGATTTACAGACGGAGGCAGCAGGCTGGGGCCCTCTTAACAGCCTGTCCAGGCTGCTGATTTGCCTTTGCTGAAGACAACAGTGCCCTCCGAGACGAGGCCACGCTGAATTATTCAAATCAGCACTGGGGAAGAGGAGCAGGAGAGGGATCCAAGCAGCGTGNGTGGCAGCGCCTCGCAGCTCCCAGCCCTGCGACTGGGCGCTCGGCACGAGGATGGGAGCTTCCCACCCATCTGTTCACCAAATACAGATTCAAGCACCTTATTACACCTCTGTTTGGCTATTTTTCAACTTAAAGGGCTAATAACGCCTTAATAAAACTGTTTAATTACAGAAAATGTCCTTTATTAAACATAATCACCATATGGTTGCAGAGTACTTATGGCTGCATTCATTACGCGGGGAAGTAAAGCTTCTCCGGTGACACCGGCAGCGTCATTAATAGGGCTGCATTTAAATTGTTTCTACACGCACCCACGTTAATTCCTTGAAGATTTAAGGGAAGCATTTGTCACGAGGCAGGAGTGAAAGCCTTTACCTGAGCTGTCACCCAGTGCAGCACCTGGCAGCGATGCTGTCACTCCAAGCCCATCGCTGCTGCTCCGGGGCTGCGGTTCCGCATCCTCGACTTGCTCCCTGGGCTGGAACCAGCTCGCTGCAAGCTCAGCATCACCAGTCAGGCTCTGCGAAACCCAGTTTGCCGCAGACAGCGGTGCTGGGTGGCCTGGAGCCTGAGGCTCAGTGTGGGGCTGCAGCCCCTGCCCCAACCCCCTGTTGCAAACTGGTCAGCAGTGGCCAATTAATCTATTACCCAGAGATATATTTTCCATTAGCTGCTGAATCACTGACTTCAAAGCAATTAGCAAAAGTAATGAACTTTAGTGCTGCCGCGATGAAGGGAGCTGTTAACTCGTTCTCCTCTGGAAGAGGCGAGTGGAAATGGTGACTGATGAAGACCTCCCGACTGAGCACCCCCCCGTCCTTCTAGCTGCACCTCGTGCCTGTGTGAGGTGTGAGTGACCCAATCGTGCATTTCTCTCACCTTTGACAGTCCTGCAGAAAGTGAGTCCTTACGTCCCCATGAACTTGCATCCCTCTTTGGGACAGACATCCCTCTCCTCTCCCAAACCCACAGGGTCCAGTGCCAGGTATCAGGGATGAGTGCTGTAGGCATGAGGTGATGTTCTGAATTGTGGAATCATTTAATCCTCCAGCAAACAGGGACTGATTCTTCACAGAAAGGGTCGTTAGGCACTGGAATGGGCTGCCCAGGGAGGGGGTTGAGTCGCCTTCCCTGGAGGTGTTTAAGGTGCGGGTGGATGAGGTGCTGAGAGACATGGGTTAGAGGTTGGTGGGAATGGTTGGACTCAATGATCCGGTGGGTCTCTTCCAACCTGGTCATTCTGTGATTCTATGATTACTTTGTACAGCAAGCAGCACATCACAGACACAAAGAAACGTCCCTGCCTGGACTAAATCAGAGAGATGAAGCAGCTCTGCACCCGTGCTGGACCTGGCAAATGGGCCCTGTGGGAGATGTTTGGTGAAGGGGGCTCCAGGGAGGGTTTCCAAACAGGGCAAGGAAAAAGGAAGGGGAAAGCTCTGCTCCACGACTGTCTGCGTGGCTTCCATCACCTTCCAGTGCAAACCTCATGCCCGGTCCTGTGCACACCCAGGCTTCACCTGGTGGCTGGATGTGGGGATGTGGGATCTGTTGCAGCGATGCCTTCGCACCCCGCGTCCTCGTGAAAGACTCGGTGCAAAGCTGGAGGAGAAAGAACCGCGCTCATTTTTCAGCCGCCGCAATTTTATGTGTAATTAAGTTTATTAATCGTGTATATTAGTGATGAAATGGAGACACATGACTGTCAAAGCCCGCCCCGGCAGGCATTCATCTTGCAGGCACCTTCCCTGGCTCCCTGCACAGAGGGATCTCAGCTCTCACGACCATCTGCTGAGGTCCAGCATGTCTTCAGACCGTGCCGATGTCCTCTCCTGCCCTGGAGAGCAGGGAGAGTGCTTGATCCTACCAAAACTCATGCTAGGAAATGCCCCTGGAAGGATTCTGGGGTTGTGTAAGTGGTGGTTGCTGGGAATGGACCTTGTCTTGGTGATGCCAGCCCTGAGGGCAGGGAGATCTGTCCTTACTCTGTCTGGAATGAGTCCGCCTCTCCCAACCTGGCAGTTAATAGATGACTCCCTAAAGACACCTAGTTCCTAACCAGGCTCGCAGCACATCCCAGGTCCCAGCTGCCCCACTCGTGCTTGGGTCCATCCCTGAGGTGGCAGCTGGGTTGCTTGGTTGCAGGGCTCGGCTTCAACCTCCACGGGTGCACAGCTAAGGAGTGGCCCTGGGAAAAGGGGAGAGGGGAATATGGGGCTGAGGATGCTTGAAATGAGGATCTCACACAGCCACGTCTGCAGCCGGGATGGAAGAAGAGCGAAGGCTCTTCTTCCATCCCGGCTGCAGACGTGGCTGTGTGAAGAAGAGCGACCGGGAAAGTGAAGGGACTTCACTGCAGCGTGTGGGAAGAACTTAAATTCCTCAGTCCCAGGCTGTGGTTTAATTCAGAAACGGTGTTAATTGCTCCTGTTTGTGCTGTACCCTGGGCAGCTGGTACGGATGCAATTCATCAGATGCAACATCATAATCCATTTGTGCTAACAAACCGAGTTAGTCTGAGGAGTCCGAGGAGAAGGAGGGAGACAGCGCAAACGTGGATGGGTGGAGAGACAGACAGATTGAGGCATCCAAAGAGAAGCCAATTATGATTATTATTCATAATAAATAGATTGTTAATTGCCTTATTAACCTTGCGGTGTTGCAAAGTCCCTCTGCCTGGTTTGTATCTCAGTTTATTAAGAATTTAACCTCTTTGTGCTGTTGTCCCTTGAGGGCTGGCAGGGCTTAGGGGACCTGGCTGGCCACCACCCGGGGATGCTGCCAGGGCTGGGACATAGCACAGGAGCAGCCTCTGGCAGGTTTTCACCCTTCAGCTGCTCGTGAAGGTTCAGCCCTATTAGCGATTTGCTGATCTTCATGGCCCTGGGTGAAGCCAGAGGCTGAAAATTCCTCATTTAACCAGCAAGCAGGATCCCTGCACACAGTTATTAGCTCCCCTTGCAGAGCGCTGGCTGTTGTTTAGATGCTGCCCTGGCCTTTTGTTGTGATTGGACTTAGGTTTTGCCACTAAAAAAAACCCAAAACACACAAACATACAAGAGACAAGAGTGTAAAAGCACAGATGCTCTGGGGCTTGCTGAATAATTTCACACTAACTGGCTCCAGCCCAGTCCCGGCTCTGTCGCTGCTGCCACCGCTCCTAAAGCGCCTGCGGCTCCGCCGGGCACACAGCTCTGGGGATGCATGTACCTGTGTGAGTTTTGACTAATGCGAACACCTCCGCAGTGGCAATTATCATTTGCGGGGGGGAAAAAAGTAATCACCTGTCCTTAATCTCACCGGAGGTCTCCCCCAGGTGAGCCCCTACCTGGGGGGCCAGCCAAGAGGATGGAAGCTGGGGGCTCCGCTCTGGCATGGGGTTCAAGAAACCCTGACCAGGAGGAGATCCCTGCTGAGCCTTCCCTCTCCAGCCCCTCGTCTGGCAGCTCCCTCCAGCTGCAGGGGTAGGAAAAAGAGGTTAAAGTGGCAGCAGGGTGCCTGAAGTGGGAGAGGGCGCCTAAAACTCCGCAGATTTCAATTCTGCATTTGAATTGCGATGGTTTTTCTGTGGTTCTGGAATTCCCATAAGCATCCCAGGGTGTCTGCATCTCATGAGCTGGCACGCTTGCCTGGCACAGGGCACTGGGATTGAGGTAGCGGGAGCTGCTCGATGGGAGCTTTGATCCGAGCACGGGGCTGAGATGCAGCTGGTGGGAGCAGCAAGTGGCTGCTCTCAGCCTGGGACGGTGACGGCATCTGGGGCTGCAAAGTGTGGATGAAGTTAGTCTCGAGAGAGGCCCGAGCTCAGGCTTGGGCACCTGGGAGCCAGGCGGGATGAAGGAGGCTCTTTCTTCAGCACAGCCAGTGTGTGTTTGCAATTATTCTCTTCGCCCATTGCGGTTTATACCACGTCCATTGGACGCTGGGCGTTAACTCTTCCCCCGTGGTGGCTCTCAAAGTGCATCTGCCTTTGTTTTCAGCAAAAAGCAGCCCAGCAGCGCAGCTCAGCAACTCCCTGGGGACTCAGAATTAGGCCCAACCAAGAGATCTCATTCATTCTTTCCGTGATGCGCTTCTTATGAACATCTGGTTAACATTTTCCAAATGAAAAAAAGAGTTCTTTGCTGAAAAATGGCTTCTTTCCTTTTTTCCAAATTGCCGAGATACGTGAAAAATGGTTCTTTTGCCCTCCCTCCCCCCATGAAAAGTGTTTTGTCCTTAACCCATTTTCCTGAAGAATCCTGCTTGTACAAATAGGAACTGCCCATCAGGGTCCTCCTGAAGAAACACCTCCCCTGTCCATGGCCACTTGAGTCAATTGCTCCCTGCAGACTCTGGAAAGGCAGGTCAGGTCCTTCTTCTGGGCTCACTCTGCTCGTCCTGGGGAGGGAACTTGCAGCTCTTTGACATCCAACCCCCAGGATGGGTCTCGTCGACTTTCCCACTCTCCACTTGCCCCCTCCATGTTGGGCTGCCCTCCTCCTCCTTGGTGCAGGGAGGTGGGGGATGGATTTACTGGGTCTCTTCTGGCTCCCCCGAAAGTCTTCACCCCACAGCCTGTTCTCCCAACACCTCGTTCTCCTCCTGGTCTTCCTCCTCCCCAGTCTCCCATCCCTTTGCACCATCCCCTGATGCTGCCTTCTCTGCATCACTTACGCTGCTGCAGTTTGCCACGTGCAACCAGAGCTGCCTGCCCTTGGCCAAGACCCTGTTGCTCTGCTTCTTCTCCGATGTTGTTTCATAGATGTGAACGGGAGAGGCATTTAAACATCGGGATATAGAGATGGAGAGGTGCAGCTCTCAGTGTGTGCTCAAGGCAAGGAAAGCACAGGGGAGTGGGAATAGGGTGAGTGATGGGGATCAGGTTGCCCCTGTGCCAGCAGGGACCTGCCCTGGTTCCTCCAAGCAGGGGTTGGGGCTTCACAGAATCACAGAATCACAGAATCACCAGGTTGGAAGAGCCCCATCGGATCATTGAGTCCAACCATAAACCATAACCTTTCTTCCTGCTGCAGGGATGGAGTTTGAGAGGTTTGCAGGTCCAGCAACATGCAGGGATGAGGTGAGATGGCCATCATATAAGGCCCCATGTCCTCCTACATAGAAGACCCCAGCCCAGCTGCTGCTTGGCCAGGATAATGGGATTCAAAAGATTTCTGTCGGGGTGGAGAGTTTGCATTTTTTTTCCCCTCCCCTTCAAATTTCCATAGCTTGGATTTGATCGGGCCCTCTGGGGACCGTGATGCCGTTTGATCTCATTTTGTGTTCCACTTCTGATGTTACACCTTGTCATGGCGTATTAAGTGCCATCAAGCTCCGTAATGCAGTGACACGAGAACCTGATGCTACATGATCGACAAAAATATGCTCGTCCCCTGAGAGATGCTGACAGTGTCAGAGCTGCTGCCGGTTCCCACCATGTGCAAAAGGCACAACCCCCCCCTTTCACGGCACTTCTGGTGCTTCTGCCTCTACAGTTGAGCGGGGAAGCTGAATTTCGTTAAATCTGATGTCCTGGCGCCTGACACCTGCAGAAAAAATGAGACTCCCAATTAACAGCAAGATCCATATGCAGAGGTGGATCTCAAAGCACCTTGGGGCTGCGGGGGAGCAGAGCTGGTGGGTGGGCAGCGCTGCTGAGGGATGCGCACGCCTCCCACCGTTGATCACCTGTCTGTTTGCATCCCGAGCGGCGCTGGAAACAGCCTAGAGGTGCTGCAAATTCTGGGAAAACCATAAAGAAAATGCATATCGTGTACTGAGGGCTCCTTGCGCTGCGGAGGGAAGGGGATCAGGGAGGACACGGATTATTTGGAGGTAGCTGGGATGGTCACAACCACTTTGTGATGGGACGAGGACCAGCAGAGCGATGCCACCAAGCAGGAGAACATTGCCCGCCCCCCCAGCCCTGCACCCTCCCTGCCTCAGCTTGGGGGATCCTGGCTGCTTTAATCCGCAGCTATTTCCCTCGCCTGGGTTTTTTTTTGACAATCGTTAATGTGCGAGTTGACTGATTTTCATGGTAATATGCTAAACAAGTGCCTCTTCGCAGCGATCCGGCGGCTCAGCCGGAGCCCGTGTGATAGACTCGGTGTACAATACCCTGATGTAGTGAATGTGGCGTGCCGGAGTAATTCTGAGTGAGATCCCAAGGGATTTATGTCAAGGACAAAATAGTGTATCCCATGGGTAAATATAGTTAGCACAGCTGCAAAACAGAATTTATTTCTTGTTTGCGATATCATTTTTAAAGTATGGCATAGGGAAAGCTTTAAAAATGAAATTATAGCATGCAATAAAAAAAGCTCATAGGCACTGTATTCAAATTATGCAACAGTAATATGCCGAGTTCATAAATAAACATCTCTTATTAACCCTTCTCTGAGCAAAATGGTATTTTTTTTCCCAGTCAGAATGATTTGCCAGGGAAAACATCAGTGGTGAGTCACATCGCAGAATCATGGAATGGTTTGGGTTGGAAGGGACCTCAAAGCCCAGCCAGTCCCCAGGCAGGGACACTTCCCATGGATCTGGGGCTCCAAGCCCCATCCAACCTGGCCTTGAACCCCTCCAGGGATGGGGCAGCCACCGCTGCTCTGGAAAACCCGTTCCAGGGCCTCCCCAAACTCACAGCAAAATATTTCTTCCCAAGATCTCATCTCAATCTCCCCTCTTTCAGCTCAAAATCATTCCCCCTCATCCTGTCTCTGCAGCCCCTGATCAAGAGCCCCTCCCCAGCTTTCCTAGAGCCCATTTCAGCACTGGAAGCTTCTCTAAGGTGTCCTCAGAGCCGTCTCCAGGCTGCACAACCCCAACTCCCCCAGCCTGTCCTTGTGTGGGAGGTGGAGGATGCTCCAGCCCTTGGCTCATATTCATATCTGCAGCTGGTTTACTAGCTGAAAGCAGCACCTGAGCCAGGATGGAGAGAGTGTGGGAAGGCACCCAGGATGCTGGAGCAGAGCAAAAACATCCTCCACCCTGTGCTCAACCCCAGCCCTGGTGATGGTCCCAGTCCTGGAGCAGCCAGGGGTGCGAGGAGCTGGGCAGGGGGGTCCCCGAGTGGCTGCACCCACCTCCCCGCAGCCCCCGCTCCCTGCCAGCCGCTCCCCGAGTTATTAGGAGAAGTGGCTAATCAATTTTGTTTGCATATGCAAGTGAAGATGCCGTCATTTCATTAGCTCAAGTAAGGACCCGGCGCCACTTTGTGCAGCTTCAATAATTCTCTTTAAAGTTATTGAGAAATGTATGCTTAATTATATTTGCATATGAAAAATAGGGTCTAATTAGTTTGATTGATTATTATTTTAACCTTAATGACATTTTGAGTATCTGTCCCAACTAATAGCAAATGTAGCTCTAATAAATCAGGAAATTTTTTATAGCGTGGTCTATCGAGCTTCCTTTTGAAATATATTTTATTAATACACCAGAATGTATTGAAACTGAAACAAGTCAAACAACTGCTCATTTATTAAACCATTTAAATGTCAGCTTTATACAAGAGTAATATTACAGGCAATACGTTCTTCTGAGAGACATCTGTAGGCCAGGGATGCTCGAAATATTCGTTATTTTTGCGGAATATATTAAGGAAATAAAAACTCAATTATGTCATTTATTGCGCTAAATAAATTTATATTGACTCGCATGAACGGTTCGCATTAGCAGATGGTTTTTTTTCCTGCAAACTCTGGTTTTCCGTGGCTGATCCCATGATGAAATTTCTCTCCCACCCAAGCAAGAAGTTCACAAGAAAGCTGGGGAGGGACTTCTAACAAGGGCATGGGGTGATGGGATGAGAGGGAAGGGCTTTAAACTGGAAAGGGGGAAGAGTTAGATTAGATATCAGGAAGAAATTCTTCATGATGAGGGTGGGGAGGTCCTATCCCAGGTTGCCCAGAGCAGGGGTGGCTGCCCCATCCCTGGAGGGGTTCAAGGCCGGGTTGGATGGTGTTTGGAGCCCCTGATCCCACACGAGGTGTCCCTGCCCATGGCAGGGGTGGGACTGGATGTGCTTTGAGGTCCCTTCCAGCCCAAACCATCCGAGGATTCTATGGTTCTGTGATAACGGTAGGAAAGCTCCCAGCCAGAGCCAGAGGTGTCCAGCACCACCCAGTACCAGGCTGGGAGCCTCCCACCACCCACCATCACCTCGAGAAATCAGAAGCAGGGGCTGCCTTTGTGCTCTCCTTGATTGAAATTCTTATGCGGTGGTGGTGTCCCTGCCATCAATGCCTTAATTAGAAATTAGGATAGTCACATTGGCATAAATTAAATCAGACTAAAGATGATTAACAAAGTAATGCAAGAAATCATTAAATTAAACCACTGTGCCAAGTCCACTGCTGATCTATCACAAATTTGGGCTGCTAATGAGGTCTTAATTAGTAAGTTAGGTCGAAATAATTCATGTCATTCAATTCGGAGAAAACACTTCTTTTTTTTTTTTGTTTCCAAGGCTGGATGCAAATGTATCAACTAATGGGGCCATAAATAAATAAATAAACAAACAGCATCCTTGTGTTATCAAAACTCTGCAGCGTCGAGGTGGTAAATGTTAATTTGAGAAAGAATCCTCGGTTCCCTCGGTGCCTGAAGAGTGGAGCCCTGCGAATCTCCAAGCCAGAGAGGACGCAGCCCTGGATGGTGGCACCACCGTGCTCGTTAGCAGTCAGATTGCTTGATGACATTGCCACCAGCAACAAGAGATGAAGGGAACGTTGACCCTGCTTGACTTGGCTGCAAGAGGAGAGCCTGGGGCATAGGGGAGAAACCCCCTGACCCGAAGATACCTCAAACTCAGGCTATTTCATTTACTAAATATGTGGATGAATAAAAAAAAACTGAGGCAAGGCTGGAAAGAAGTTTTTACTTGCAAATCTCTGGGTGGAACAAGTACCAGCGACGGAACAGGCGCAGAATTGTGGTGTGGCCATTCTCTACAGCCCTGAAGTCAAGGGAGAGGCTGCCCTGCACCCCGATGTTCTTCAGGACAGCCAGTGCGTCCCCAGCTGCAGCCTGCAGGTCACCTCGCTGGAGGAGCAGCGGCTGTGCCACAACAGGGCTGCAAGTGGCAGTGTCTGCAGAGTAATAAAAATCAGAGAAAAGCAGAAACGCAACTGCCAAGTAGGAGATATGTGAGCAGGGCTGCTGGCTGGGAAAAGGGGGATGTTAGAGAAGTGGGAGATGTCTCCTCGGGGGCAGCCAGGGACTCACCAGGTTCCTCAGGGTCTCTCCAGCTGCAGAAGACGCAGAGGATAAAGTGCAGTGGAGTGAACAGGCAGATGAGTGGATGCCCCATCATAAGGTGCTAAGGGTAAATACTGGATGGGGACAGAAGGTTGTGAGGGTGTAAGAAAGGTTGGTCTTAAGCTCTTTTTCATCTGAAATGAAACTTCACGTGAGCTGGTCATCTAAATCCTCTGTTCTGTCTTCTTCAAAGCATTTGCAAACAGATCCAGCTGCAAGGAGGGGCTGACAGGGCTGGATCCAGGGGGGTGATGCCCAGGGTCAGGTGTGGTGATGCTNTATCATAAGGCGTTGAGGGTTAATGCTGGATGGGAACAGAAGGCTCTGAGGGTGTAAGAAAGGCTGGGCATAAGCTTTTTTTCATCTAAAATGAAACTTCACATGAGCTAGACACCTAAATCCTCCATTCTGTCTTCTTCAAAGCATTTGCAAACAGATCCAGCTGCAAGGAGGGGCTGACAGGGCTGGATCCAGGGGGGAGATGCCCAGGGTCAGGTATGGTGATGCTCTATGCCCACTGCCGACACCCTTTTGGGGGGGTCCAGGCTCCTGTGGGGATGATGCTTTGTGCAAGCCCACCCACGTGCAGCATTGCAACAGCCTTCTAGGGCACTTCCAGGTTTAAAAAAAAACCCTGAAGGTGAATCAACAAGAGTTTAACTTCATCTCTAACAGGTTTGAGCATCCCCAGGGACGCAGAGCATGTGGTGTAAAGGCCACAAGCTGACAGGGCACTCAGGTTCATGAAGGGGAGAGATGCAGTAAGGGCTGAAGAGCAACTATTATGTTGTTAGCATGGTAAATAATGCTTTGAAGAAGGAAAAGTGGTCACTGGAGGCTTGGGAAGGTNAGAGCGTGTGGTGTAAAGGCCACAAGCTGACAGGGCACTCAGGTTCATGAAGGGGAGAGATGCAGTAAGGGCTGAAGAGCAACTATTATGTTGTTAGCATGGTAAATAATGCTTTGAAGAAGGAAAAGTGGCCACTGGAGGCTTGGGAAGGTCTCTGCAGAAAATAAGGAGGGGGTAGATGGACAGGGAACCCCAGCATCTCCCTTTCTGTCTGATGGACCATGACCCAAAGCGACCTATAACTCGCAGCCAGAGCATCCTGATCTACCAGAAATGGTTGGACTCGATGATCCGATAGGTCTCTTCCAACCTGGTGATTTTATGATTCTATGAACTGGAGGGATTTTCCATGATGAATCTCTCCAGAACTGGGTCCCGCTGGGTCCCCTGCCCTGGCACAGCCCAGGAGAGAGACGTAAATGCACCTGGATATTCCGAAGCCTGCGAAACACCCTACGATATAGCAGCAACGGCAACAAGAAATGATCAGAAAGAGCCAAGGAGGGTGACCTGGAAACCTTGTCTGCATGTATTGAGCTCTGCTGTCTTAGCTACGGTGGGGGGGGGGGGATGCGTTTGGGGAATTAAGCAAAGCACATCACTTTTTTTGCATAATTGAATTCTCTGCATATTTTTTTTTTCTTTCTGTGCATAATCTTCCTTTCATGTTGTTCGTGTACTTCCTAGATAATTCAGAGGTTACTTTCCTTGAAAAGAAAATACTGAAAGAACCCATGGCACTATATCCTTAAGTATTCCACTTGTTGTAAACTCCCCGAGGAATCTTACAGACACTAAACATCAGTGGAAAAATATTCGATACATTTTCAGAACAGCTCTTTGTACTTGAAATACTCTGGTTTATATTAAAATATTCTCATCTCCGTATAATTTATAAGAATTCATAGAAGTAAGAGGACTCTATTTCTTCCAAATTCTCTTTAGCGGCAGCTTGAGTGCAGGGCAGCGCTGGCCGTGCCAACCTCACCAGGGTCGCATCCTGCACCTCCCGGCCCGGCTCCGCAGGCAGGGATCGCGCTTCGCTTCCCGACACACGAACAAAAGGAGATCTCAAGGAGGGAGAGAAGCGGAAAATTGCCCGCTGACATTTCACCTGCAGCACCAGTTCAGCCCCAGCGAGCGCACGGGGAGGGGGGAGGCAAAAACCAGCCTGGAGGGAGCGCGCAGCTCGGGGAGCGATGGGGATGGGCAGGGATGCAGGCTCTGGGGACCCTGGGGACCAGGCTCTGTGTTCTATAACCGTGCAGAGCCAACAGCATCACTGGATGGGAACAACCAGCTACAGGCTGGCGGCACGTCTAGAGGCACAAAAGCATCTTTCCCTCTGACACCTCACGAGCCACTTGCTGATGGGGAGGATGCTGGGGTCAGGATGAGGTGCAGAGGGATCCCCAGAGCCGGATAATGCTCCCGGTGAGGCCACAGCTCCCACAGGCGAGATGAGCCACTTCTATTTTACACATTAAAAGCAAATTTTCCACTCCTTATATGGGCCCAAGTGGAGGCTCCAGTATAGAAAAAGGAAGCCAAGGCAGTGTGATTGCCTCATCCTGCTTGGATGGGATGAATTTCATGGAAAACAAACACTTTCCTCTCCAAAGCTGAGCCCACGGTGGCTGCCCTGATGCCCGTTCCCGTCTGAAGGACATCGGGAAGGAGCTTCCCAAATTCCTAGCACTTCACTGGTTAAAATGTTATCACTTTTATTCGTGTAATAGAGATGAAGTTCCTGGGCCTTCCAGGAGCATCAATCTAGAGATTTATTAACCAATTTAAAATACTATTGTCTTTCACTTCAATGTGAGATTGAGGTGTGTTGTCGGAGGAATATAAAGCTACAATCAGTGAGCCGCAGTGCCGGGAGACGGCAGTACCTGGAACTCAATAGATATTCATGAACATTCTCGTATTTAGTGAAGGAAATAACTTAATACCGACAGTGTCGATGGAATAATAGCCATTTCCTGGCTGACTTGCAGCCCTCAGAAAATGAGATTGCGCCTGCCTTCATTTTTCTTGTCTTTCCTGGGTTTCTTGCCGGGGAACGCACCGCGCAGGGATGCTGTGTGCATTCCAAATCAGTCACAGGGCAAGCCCCGCTGCCACCCCACGTCCCACCCCGGCCGCCTCCGGCAGCCCAGCCGCGCCAGGAATACCCCCGCCCTCCAGGCGTTTCATCCATGGGCAGATTGTAAATATCCCAATTATTATTCCAGGCGAAAGGAGGGCAGGCGGCTGCGCCGGCGTCCCACGCTGAGCCCCACATTTTCCCCCCCTCTTCGGCACACGCGCAGCCGCGCACGCCGCATAAATATTCATAGCAAAATCAATTTGCACCTAAAGATCTGCTCTGAAATTGCATCCCCAACGCAGCACTTGGCCCGGGAGCACGGATGGGACGTCATCCTGGAAATGCCACGTCGAGCCTAAATATATAGAACGGGGTAAATCTCCTGTAAGTAATTGTTATATGATTTCTCTTATTCCTCCATCATAAATGGCACTAAATTGGTTTTTATCATTTTAAAGGCTGCTGGCAGACGCTGCTGTGCAAGCTCCAGGAAAAAAAATAGGATCCTTCTTCACATGCAGGTTGCAGCCCAGGCAAGGAGCCCTTCCCGGCACAGCCTGATGAGGCTTTGGGCTGCACCCTGGGTGAGAGCAGCGAGCAGCACACCCTCAGGATCCAGCTCCCAAGGCAAGAACTTAGGTTTTCTGGGCTGGTGACCCATCCCTGGAGGTCCACAGCTTCCCTGGGCAACCTGTTCCAGTGCCTCATGACTCTCAGAGTGAAGAAGCTGTCGCTTGGGAGAAGAAACCAGCACCCACCTCACTATAACCTCCTTTCCTGGAGCTGCAGAGGGTGATGAGATCTCCCCACAGTCTCCTCTTCTCCAGACTTCTCCAAGCAGCCCCAGGGCCCTCAAATGTCTCTCATAACCCTTGTTCTCCAGCTCCTTCCCCCTTCTCTGGATGGTCTCCATCCCCCCAATGTCCTTCTTGCAGTGAAGGGCACAAAAGTGAACTCAGTATTCAAGGTGTGGTCCCACCAGCACTGAGAACAGGGGCACAATCAATTCCCTGGTCCTGCTGGCCAAGCTGTTTGTGATACAAGCCAAGTTGCCATTCTTGGTGTCTTCTTGCATGAACAGAGGGTGGGAGATGACCTGTGTGGCAGGCAGCTCCCTGCAGAGCCACATCGGGATGCACCCGGGGCTGGGGGGAGATCTCTCCTTTCCACACGCTGAGGACAAAGCTGTACAGGAAAAACACTGATCTTCCAGTCTCAGGAAAAAAAAAAAAAAGCTACAGCACCTACCAATCATTTTTATACCCGCTAAACAAAACCTGACAATGAGGATTTATTGCTTATAATATTAAGTGAAGTTTAATTTAGACCATCTATAAAAGTCCCATTCCAGAGTGTTTCCCAAAGATCCTCGACACTTTAAAATAAAGAGGACAAATACTGAAGTGCTCTCGGAATGTTATGGGACAATATCCTTTTATGTTGCCATTCAGCGACGTTTTCTCTCTGGCTGGAACCCAACATTTCAATGAATTTTTCAGACTCTGTCATGCTCTTTCCCTCCCAAGCTGCCAGATGATGCTCGTGCGAACAAGCTCACACTGGCAGAACAATAACCAACACTCAGCGTCCCCTGGAATCCCTGCATCCATCCTCATCTCATACAGCTGGGCACTCGTTCCATGCGATAAATGCAGCAACAAGTGCCGGGGACACCTCCGAGAGGTGGCTGTGCTCCTGAGCCTTCCTCCGCACCATGAGGGAGTGGATGGGTTTGAAGGGGGGGTTCTCTGGAGGGTCTGCAGGAGGGTCACTGCCGTAGCAGTTGAGAACAGCAGAGACGCGGTCCCACAGCCTGTTCTCCAGCCCTGAACGCTACCCAGGTGAGCAGAATCACACCATCCCAGTCCCAAATCTACTAAAAGCAAGTGGTGGCCAGTCACACCAGTTCCTGGGCTCCTTCTAGCCACTGGGAGCTGGGTTTCTGCATCTTCCAGGGGCGATGAGGGGAAGAGAAAGCTGAGAGAGCGACTCATTCCAGATCTTCATTAACCTGGGGCTGTCACTGCCTGGTGGCAGGTACCGAGCAGCACCCAGTATCATTCTTTTGTTCTGGATTATGCTTTTCCTTGCAGGATTTATGACACGCAGTGCTTGGCTCTTCCCAAACCCTAGGTTAGCAGGGTTAGAGAGCACTGGGGGGTGCTTCTCGTGGGTCTGGTTCCCCCAGAGAGGCAGTACCCGTCCCAGCTCTGCAGGGCTTGCTGGTGGCTCGCTGGGCTGCTGGATTGCTCGCAGTCATGTCCTTGGATAAACAGAAAGCAGAATATGAGCCGCTGCAGGCAGAGCTGGAAATGGCAAAGCAGTGACGAATAGTATTGCTATGGTAACTTCATCAGTTAAAGTCCTCTGGCTCAATCCTCTCCTGTTAGCAAGGTTGGGAGGAGAGTTAGGGGAAAAAAATAGAGACGGGAAGAGCAGAGGATGCACTCACCTGAAGACAGCGAGTACACGGGGCTGATTGCATTAATCGCTGCAGGTGACTGGAGCTCTATTTAGAAAGCACTGTTTTAAAAATATGCAGAATTTTAATTATGCATTGACACGTGCTTTATTCCTGATGAAGAAGAACTTGACAGCAAGGGCAGGTGGCATCAACGACGGCTTCTCCTGGTGCTCAGGGGCACCCTGTGGTGCTGGCCCAGGTTGCCCAGAGCAGAGGTGGCTGCCCCATCCCTGGAGGTGCTCAAGGTCAGGTTGGATGGAGCTTGGAGTCCCTGATCCAGTGAGATGTCCCCCAGTGGCAGGGGTTTGGAACTGGATGGGCTTTAAGTCCCTTCCACCCCAAACAGTCGATGCTTCTGTGATTCCATGTATGCAGACAAACCCCTCCAGGAGACCTGACAGGACTGGTTTGCAGTCAGAGATGATGCTTCCCCAGGGACCCTCGCTGTGGGTCCAGAGCACCATGCCAAGAGGAACTTCTTGGTCCCACTACCTTCCCAGCCCCATTCTTCATAACTTTCATAAAGACAAGAACAGCCTTTTCCCCATGAGATGGAGCCTGAAACAGCAGGTGAAGCAAGCAGGGCAGGTGACTTCAGGTGGGTTTGCTCGTTCATTTTTCAGTGTAGTGAACTGGTGCTTCTAAAACACCCCAGAAATGATGGTAAATGTGTTTTAAAATTTTGTGACAGTGCATGCACAAATCACCAATTAAAGACTCCCTAAGTGCCCATTAACATGATAAGTCGTAACAGCTCCAAAAGAGACATTATTGTTTATCACGTCAGCGACCCGTGGATTAAGGACTCCCCAAGTACACATTGACAGGGTGAGCATAACATCTCTGGAGCTGTTCTCGGCGCCGCCGCAGTCAGCTGTGGAGAATGGAAGCACTTGGGAGCCACAGCAGCACCCAACCCTGCTCAGTACAGCATCACCCAGCTCTGATCAGCCACAGCTTCACCCAGCGCTGATCAGCCACAGCATCACCCAGCCCTGCTCAGCACAGCATCACCCAGCCCTGCTCAGCACAGCATCACCCAGCCCTGCTCAGCCAGGAGCTTCTGGCTCTGATGGAGCAAATATTGCTACAAGCTGCTTCAAAACAGGCTTAAGAAGTAAAGTCTAAGAAAATCCTAGAATGGTTTGGGTTGGAAGGGACCTCACAACTCATCCAGTCCCACCCCTGCCATGGGCAGGGACACCTCCCACTGGATCAGGGGCTCCAAGCCCCATCCAACCTGGCCTTGAACCCCTCCAGGGATGGAGCAGCCACCCCTGCTCTGGGCAACCTGGGCCAGGCCCCACCCCCCCAATGTCTAATCTAACTCTTCCCCCTTCCAATTTGAAGCCATCCCCCCTCATCCTATCACTTCATGCCCTTGTGAAAAAAAAGTCCCTCTCCAACTTTTCTGGAGCCCCTTTCAGCACTGGAAGCTGCTCTAAGGTCCCCCCAGAGCTGTGGGTTCTGCTAACCCAGCTGCAGGAGCCGATGCTTCCGCAATTTGCCACTCAAAGTGTGATGATGTCTCTTAATTTCCAGCCACACTCATTACGAGTCAGGCCAGCTTATTATACGCAATCTACAACTTGTGCAGGGAGCACAAATTCCCAGGCCTATAAACATCCCATCTCCAATTCCAGAGGCACTGACAGAGTTGTACGGTTCAATTTCTACTTAAAGCTTCATACGCTGTCTAGTCCCATGAAGAGCTCTTGGCTTTAGTCTGCTCGTCCCAATTATTGTCTCAGGACCTTAAGTCAGGGAGGATTCAGGCTGAATTCCCCAAATCTCTCCATTAAACAGATCTCTTCTTGTTAGAACCTATTTATTCAAGATGCAAATGACAGGCTCACTACCCAATTGAAATCATTTTCATCCAGAGCCAAATAACACACTTTAGTCTTCTTGGCATGAAGCAGTGAGCTATTAAACTGGGAAGAAAATACAGGCAGGCTCCTTCATTCCTAGCTTCAGGCCTTCTTCATCAATATTTTACTTGGGGAGCCACAGCTCCATTTTAATGTGAGTCCCGTAACCAGCCAGATGGCAGCTTTGTCTGCGCCGGGAGCAGCGGCTGGGAGCACCGTGGTACCTGTTGAAGCCAGGGTCGGCCACAGCATCACGCTGGGGGCATCTCTGTGGGTGGGCAGAGCAGAATCCCCCTGCCCCAGTGATCCCCATACCAACCCCACACGGCAGCACTGGCTGCATTCCCAACAGCCCCTGGCTGCAAAGGGAAATGGAATGAGGAGCCTGTGCAGCGATGCTCGTGGGAGGATGCTCATGGCAAGGTGAGGGCTCTTGGTTCTGTTTCCATCTTTGCCACTCAGTGAATCATGGCTTGACGTCACAAAAAGCACCAGAGACCCAAGCTCTGAGCATCTGAAGATTGTACCCAAGCCTTTTTTGCTAGGGTCCCTTCCAATGGCTGCAGTCAGTGCCTTGCACAACAGACCTGTATGGACCTGTGGCTTGTTTGCAGCGTGAGAGGAGAGCCAAACAGCAGTACAAAGCCAAAGCAGGGACAGCCAACCCTAGGATGGTGTCTCTCCGCTTGCTCCTCGATGGCTCCTACCATGCCCACAGCCCCCTCGCTGCACCACGGAGCAGAGAGGGGAGGCAGGAAAGGGAGCTCATGAGATAACAGGCTCTGTTACAATGGAAGAGGAGCGTGTTATCCGATCCAAGAGCTCCAGAAGCAGAGATGAATAATGAGTCTACAGTACTTCCACTTGTTTTCCTCAATAGTCAGACTTGGCTCCTTTCCCTTAGATCCAATACTAACAAAACTGTATTTGAAATTCACCCAAGTGTACAGTAACCATGCCAATGTGTTAGCAACTTACTCCTGGCACACTGCTGGTAACATGTAATTACACCTGACACCATGCTATTTAGTGCATTTCATTCAAATTAAACAGTGCGCTTTAGGAGGCTTTAAAGGCGGTGTCTGCTTTAAACCTCACAGGAGTGCTCAGCCAAAAAAAAAATGTACACGTGTGCCCCGGCACAGACCCACGGACGTGCACACGCGTCACCTGGGTGCTGGCCAGGCTCACTGGGGCTGTCGGGGCAGCGCAACCTAGCCCAGCAGAGCCTGTCGTACCCTGGTGATGCTCCCACTGGCACCACGCGTGTGCATCCCTGCAATTTGGGCTTTGCCACCGCACTCTTGCCCCAGATTCAGAGAGTGACCTGTGGGCAGGTACTGCCCGTGCTCCCTGGGGCTGCAGGAGGGGCAGGATGGGACACATCCTTATTGGGCTGTGGGGCTGGCAACCTCCAGCGAGGATCTCACATCAAGGAGCTGAGAATTTGACTGCTGCCTGTGCAGGTTAGGTGAGTAATCAAACCTCTCATTCTCAGCTCCTGTGCCAAAAAATGTAACAGGAATAGAAGGCAGCACTTGAGGAACCCATTCACATGCTAACGACTAGAGATTGGTGGGAATGGTTGGACTCGATGATCCGGTGGGTCTCTTCCAACCTGGTGATTCTGTGATTCTGTCACAGGAGGCTTTGCTGAACCAACTCTGCCTCCTCTGACTGCAGCCTTGGGATCCTCCCCAC
>WAAB01000868.1:55618-69808 GCA_013389865.1 Piaya cayana
TCTGTTTCCATCTTTGCCACTCAGTGAATCATGGCTTGACGTCACAAAAAGCACCAGAGACCCAAGCTCTGAGCATCTGAAGATTGTACCCAAGCCTTTTTTGCTAGGGTCTCTTCCAATGGCTGCGGTCAGTGCCTGGTACAACAGACCTGTACGGACCTGCGGCTTGTTTGCAGCGTGAGAGGAGAGCCAAACAGCAGTGCAAAGCCAAAGCAGGGACAGTCAACCCTAGGATGGTGTCTCTCTGCTTGCTCCTCGATGGCTCCTGCCGTGCCCACAGCCCCTCTCGCTGCACCACGGAGCAGAGAGGGGAGGCAGGAAAGGGAGCTCATGAGATAACAGGCTCTGTTACAATGGAAGAGGAGCGTGTTATCCGATCCAAGAGCTCCAGAAGCAGAGATGAATAATGAGTCTACAGCACTTCCACTTGTTTTCCTCAATAGTCAGACTTGGCTCCTTTCCCTTAGATCCAATACTAACAAAACTGTATTTGAAATTCACCCAAGTGTACAGTAACCATGCCAATGTGTTAGCAACTTACTCCTGGCACACTGCTGGTAACATGTAATTACACCTGACACCATGCTATTTAGTGCATTTCATTCAAATTAAACAGTGCGCTTTAGGAGGCTTTAAAGGCGGTGTCTGCTTTAAACCTCACAGGAGTGCTCAGCCAAAAAAAAAATGTACACGTGTGCCCCGGCACAGACCCACGGACGTGCACACGCGTCGCCTGGGTGCTGGCCGGGCTCACTGGGGCTGTCGGGGCAGCACAACTTAGCCCAGCAGAGCCTGTCGTACCCTGGTGATGCTCCCACTGGCACCACGCGTGTGCATCCCTGCAATTTGGGCTTTGCCACCGCGCTCTTGCCCCAGATTCAGAGAGTGACCCATGGGCAGGCACTGCCTGTGCTACCTGGGGCTGCAGGAGGGGCAGGATGGGACACATCCTTATTGGGCTGTGGGGCTGGCAACCTCCAGCGAGGATCTCACATCAAGGAGCTGAGGGACAGGGGGAATAGAGGGGTGACACCAAGTTGGGCCATTGACTGCTGCCTGTGCAGGTTAGGTGAGTAATCAAACCTCTCATTCTCAGCTCCTGTGCCAAGGACTGCAACAGGAATAGAAGGCAGCACTTGAGGAACCCATTCACATGCTAACGACTAGAGATTGGTGGGAATGGTTGGACTCGATGATCCGGTGGGTCTCTTCCAACCTGGTGATTCTGTGATTCTGTCACAGGAGGCTTTGCTGAACCAACTCTGCCTCCTCTGACTGCAGCCTTGGGATCCTCCCCACACACTGTGTCCTAGTTGCCATGTTCGTGCTAGAGAGGGGCTGATTCAGCTTGCAGACATGCTGGGGCATCCTTCTCCTCTGATTAAGCCGCAAGAACACCCCAGGCTGTGCCCCAAAAGCTGTCCCATCCCCAGGAGATGCAGGACTTGGGAGGGCAGTGGTGTTGGCAAACACCTACAGGGTCTGGGCAGGAGAAGGAGGTTTTGCTCTGTTGGTTCCATCCATTCCCACCCGCTGGGACTGAAGAGCAGTGCCACCGTGATCTGTGAGCGGATAAGAGCTGGGCGCATTAGCTGGCAGTGGCAGCATCTCTCGGTGCGTGCAGGCACGCGAGCCCCTCTCATCCCTAATATTCTCATTAGTGTCCCCAGCACTCCGGCTGCTGGCCGTGAGGCTCCTTGGTGTTATATATAGAACCTTAACAAGGATCTGCAGGGCAATTGTGCAGTAATGGGAGCTTTTAAGGGTTTATTTTATTGAAACATTTTAACATTAAATCTCCTGTTACACCAGCAATTTCTATTTCAATACTTTAAGCTGCTTCTGTCCTTGTCACTGAATCCTAATGGGGGCAGACCAGGGTTTAGTGCTGGGTCTTGCACCTTGCAGAGCAAAAGGCTCTATTAACCGGTAACTAATATCTCTAATAACACCCCTAGGCTCTCCTGCTTTCCACCATCTGCACATCCCCTCCAACCGTAGCCACTGTGATGCTGTGGAACTCCAGAGCTCTGTGCCCTGACCATGGGGCCAAGGGGACCTGCTGGAGGGGGAGAGCTCAACCCCTCTTAGCAGGTTGTGCTCAAGCTCTATCACAAGCAGCAGAGGTGAGGGCAGCTGGAAGGGTAAAGCGGATGGAATCATCTAGTCTGGATGTAAGGTTTGTCCCCGCAAAGCCAGGGCACACAGTCCTGCTGCGGTACCACCGAGTACTGCAGCTTCACGGGGCTCTGACTTATCTTCCCTCGCTCCTGCGTGCTTGATGTGTCTCTCATCCCTGGCAGGTATATTGAATTGCTCTCCTGAACGCATATGAAGTGTATGAAATGTTATAGAACAATAAATACATTTAAAAGATGGGGATGCCGCGTGTCAGCCAAGCAATTTCTCCTCAGTAAAAGGAGCCGCGAAAGGGTGAAGCCGCCGTGATCCTATTTCAGACTTCATACAGTATCTGCAATAACATCAGTGCAATCCAAAAAGAAACAATACATAGTTTATGAGCACCTTAACTGTCTGTTGTACCCACATTTACTCCATTAGGTTGTGTCACATCGCATTTGAACCGGAGACTTTGCGTCTCAGTCTGTTCACCACGCTGCACGAGGCAGGAGAAAAGCCTCCTGGGTGAGGGAAGGATCCCACAGACCTTCCTCACCCTCGCGATTGCCAAGGAAACCCTCGCACCACGGTGGCAGCATCCCTGGTGGGGAACATCTAGAGTGGGATGGGCTGTCTAACCCGTAGTGCAGGTGGTGATACAGGCAGGCAGGATTTATTAGTATAAAGCAGTGACCTACACGTGATGGATAATAGGAGTTCGTTATAAGTCTGAAGTCAAAATTAATTGTAGCGCGTTGGGGAAGGTCACAACTCCTCCTTTAAACTCCACAGGAGCAGTCAAAATACAGCGGAACAAAATAAAAAGGTGATGAAAAAGAAGTAAGCACTCTGGTAAACACAGATATATGAACAGATAGACAGACAGATGGATAATTAGAGAGGGAGTGCGTGTGTGCCTGATGGAGGCAGAGGAGAGGGCTTGTTTCCTCTCCCACCTGCTCAGCGCCCCCTCTCAGAACTCAATATTTCCTTCCCAATGATGTATTTGTCTCTCTGTGTTCCTGTGCCACTTCAAAGCCAGCTCTAAGGTCCCTTTTCCCCTGCACTGGGCACCACTGGGACGTGCCCAGGACCTTGCAGTGAGGGTTGAAAAGCCCTCAAAGCTCCCCTAGCACAACCACCAGCCCAACCCTGCATTTCCTACTAAACCTTGTCCTGAAGTGCCACATCCACACATTTTTTTAACCCCTCTGGGGGTGGAGACAGCGATGGATGGACAGGATGGATGCAGCAGCCAGCATGGTGTTCTTCTCCTGGGGCAATTCAGAGGAGGAACCTGTATTATTTAGGAACAGCATCAGTGGTGAGTGTCAGCCCTAGCTTGTGAGTAGCTAATGAAAACATAACATTCACTGAATAAATTACCTGTTGCAGGTTTTTTTTTTCCCCTCTGCTTTGGGGTGTCGTGATGGTGCAAGACAATAAAAGCTTTATTTACGCCTGTCTGTGAGCTGAGCTCTGACAGTGGGGAGGGATGAGTGATTTCCTCAGCGCTGCGTTGCATACTCTCCCCATGAACCCTGCTAATATTAGTTTCTCCAAACCATAAGGCCCTGAAAATAAAAGCTGACAAATGAAAACCAAAGCAGCCACTTGACCCCTCCTGACGTGCAACCTCCTCCAGAAGCGCCCGGCCTTTCCAGCACCTGCTCCATTTGCTGAATATTGATAACTTTGCTGGGTTCTCATATCCTCTTGCAGCATTGCAGCACCTGTGAGTGTGGGTGCAGCTTCTGGGTTGGCTCCTTTGCTCTGGGAAGGCTGCAGAGGGCACTGGCCCACTGAGAAACCCAGGGTGGGAGAGGACAGCACCCACTGCTCCCCAGCCACCCCAACACTCCTGTCCTGCCACAGCTTCTCCCTCCTTCCAGTCCCAGTGGGTTCTCAGGGCTGGTTTAACATCAGCAGAGCTCATGCTCGTGGCACAGCAGGCAGCAGCGCCCATATGGGGTGATGTCCATCCCAGCACTGTCACTGGGAGGGGACACTGTGGGGAAAGGGTGACACTGGACCCCCCTCCAGCCCTGCACCCTAGGACAAAGCCTTCCCCCTCCCCTTGTCTGAATGTCTCATTGCATCTCCCCTACCTGGCTCAGGGCATCCCTGTGCCTCTGGGTGGTGTGAGGGCCCAGCAGGGCTCCTCCTGCACCTCTGTATGATTTGTGGCATTTGTCCCCATGGGAAGCAAGGCCACCAAATCCCACCAGTCCTGTGAGTGCCACCAGCTCCGGCTGCAGGATGTGGAGATGAGCCAGCCAGGTTAGCAGCACCACCAGGCTCCAGCTGCTGGGGACAATTCATTTGCCTGCTAAACCATGTCCCAAAGTGCCACCTCTGCACGCTTTTTGAACCTGATGAGGCTGAGCCTGGGAGCCACGAGCAGCTCTCCCACCCTGTGGAGAAGGGCACACCACGCGCCAATGGGAGCCGAAGCCGGGAAATTCAGATGCGCTGTGTTTTCAACCAAGGGGCTGTTTAGCTCAGCTAGAGGTGTTTTATCTAGGAATGTGCTGGATTCTCTATTGCTTTAAGAGCTTAAATCAAGAGCAGATGCCTTGCTGAGAGATCAGCAGATGCCTTGCTGAGAGATCAGCAGTTGCTCAGAGCAAGGTTGCTTGGCCTGAATCATAGAATCACCAGGTTGGAAGAGACCCACCAGATCATCATGTCCAACCATTCCTATCAAAACACTAACCCGTGTCCCTCAGGACCTTGTCTACCCGTGCCTTAAACACCTCCAAGCTCCATGGGTGCCTGAAGAAAGCCTTGGTGCTCTTCCACAGCCACAAACATCCCATCATGAGCTCTCCACTCTGTTCCCTCAGCCGTCACACTCACAGTCACCACACCGATGCCATGTGGAATATTTGGTGAAGGGATATCCTGCTGGGCAGCGGTGCCCAGGGACTCACAGCCAGGTGCCACTGGGATGCCCTGGTTTGGTTCCGTCCATCCTCCTGGCCAGGTGCCACTCGGATGCTGTGGTTTGGTTCCACCCATCCTCCTATCCAGGTGTCTCTGGGTTGCTGTGGTTTGGTTCCATCCATCCTCCCATCTTACATGCAGTCGTGCCCCAGAGCCATCGCAGGTCAGTGTCCCAGCACGACGTGCGCTGTAATTAAGAGGGGGACACCCAGTCATCAGCACTGTCAGGGTTAAGGGGTGACCTTGCCAATTTCCGTAGCTGATAATTTCTATATTTTAACAATAGGTGGAGGGTAAAAAACATCTAATTAACAAAACGACACTGCACGGCTCGGTACAAACTTTGCGGTGATCCTGTCTTTCTTTTGCTTCGGTGATTTCAGAAGAACATGAACCATCCAATTATCCAATCATTTCTATACTCTCTGAGTAGCAGCTAAGAAAGGGGAAAGGTCAGCCCATTCCACAGAGCAGGACTAAAATGCCTTCATTTTCTCTAATATCTGTCTGTTTAATTACTGGAACAATTGTTTGAACATTTTAATATATTAATTTAGCAGGAGGATAATTGTATGATTACAAATTCACTTTGGCCGTGATAAACTGAGAAGCCAGAGATTGCGCTAACATGAAATTTAGAGTTTGTAGGAAGGAATTGAAAAAAAAAGGGAAAAAAGTGTGCGCTGGCTCTCCCTTTTCCCTCCCCAGNCCTCCCATCTTACATGCAGTCGTGCCCCAGAGCCATCGCAGGTCAGTGTCCCAGCATGACATTCACTGTAATCAAGAGGGGGACACACAGTCATGAGAACTGTCAGGGTTAAGGGGTGACCTTGCCAATTTCCGTAGCTCATAATTTCTATATTTTAACAATAGGTGGAGGGTAAAAAAACATCTAATTAACAAAACCACTCTGCACGGCTCGGTACAAACTTTGTGGTGATCCCGTCTTTCTTTTGCTTCGGTGATTTCAGAAGAACATGAACCATCCAATTATCCAATCATTTCTATACTCTCTGAGTAGCAGCTAAGAAAGGGGAAAGGTCAGCCCATTCCACAGAGCAGGACTAAAATGCCTTCATTTTCTCTAATATCTGTCTGTTTAATTACTGGAACAATTGTTTGAACATTTTAATATATTAATTTAGCAGGAGGATAATTGTATGATTACAAATTCACTTTGGCCGTGATAAACTGAGAAGCCAGAGATTGCGCTAACATGAAATTTAGAGTTTGTAGGAAGGAGGAAAAAAAAAATGGAAAAAAGTGTGTTGGCTCTCCCTTTTCCCTCCCCAGCACACAAGATGCTTCGTGGATCCTGACCCAGCATTAGGAAAACCCAAACAGCCGGGCTGGGATGATGCTCATCCTGCTGGGACAGGTCAGAGGCAGCTCCAGTCACTGAGTTTGGGGCACCTGGAGAGGGTGTGAAACACCAGGAGTGAAAAGAGGGAGCAACAGCCACAAAAACAAAGAGATTTGGGAACTTCTCACTGAACTTCTCAGAGGGAGTTTGATCCCTGTCCTCCTGGGAAGAGGTTAGCTGCGAGTTTTTAGTTTTTCACCCCAAAAAGAGAGCCTTGCAAGCAGTGAAACATCAACACAAAGCATGCTTGTTTTGACATTTAACAGAGCATCACAGATTTGGGTTGAAATGGTCTGTATTGATACCTGCTTCATTTGTAGTCAAAGTATGTAAAGAGGTCAGCATGGAGCCCTTGGTTTTTGAAGTGGCTGAAGTGAAACCTCTCCTCGAGCTGAACACCAGGGGTCTGCATGTACTGAAAAGTGGGATTTTGATCACAGTCTTGGGCTGGCTGAGCTTTCAAGCATCCTTTCCCCTTCACTGGGCTAGGGCCACTTGGGAGGGAGCGGGGCCACGGCTCCTGAGCTGTTGCACCCCCAAGGCACCAGCGCTCACCTTAACCACGATGGGTCCCAAGATGCTCCATCGCATCCAGCACTGGCCATCGTGACCTGCTCAGGAATGAGTCTGGGGTCCTTGGGACCCCCCTGACCCCAACCATTCTCACAGAAGCCGGGGTCCGGGTGCATCAACCCTCACAGCTCAGCTGGTGTTTCTGCCACCACCAGCAAAAGAGAGAAAATTGGTCTTTAACAGCTATTCATAGAAATGTCACCAAGTGTAAACACCAGGTAACCTTTGATTCTCTCCTCACTCCACGGGGAACGAGCAGCAGATTCAATAACCCAGCCAGCGGCTCCTAAATGATATCACCTCCCCTTTTAACTAAATTAGTATCAAATCCAACTCGCCTGGTGCCTTTGCTCGCCTTCAGGCAGAGGCGCCTCTGTCCTCCAGGTCCATTAGCAGACACTGACACAGCCCTTCACATCCCAGATGCTGGTGGTCCCGCTGTCACTGCAAGAAGCTCCTACCTGGACCTGGCACAGATTATTTTAGTGGGGGCTGGAGACACTCTGCTAAAGGGCTCAGAAGGGAGATAACATGGGGATAACCAAGATATCACAACCCATTCCTGCATCTCTGAGGGGACATGCTCATCCCTCCCAGCTCTCCCCATCCCATCGCAGCAGGGAGGGCAGCTGCCTCCCACCACGGCCTTGCCTGCTCCAGGCAGCGTTCTTCACGCTGATGCGATTTCAATTATCGGAGAGGTTCCCAGATTTCTGCCTTTGTCCGGTATCTCCCAAAGTATCTCCTTCCAGACAACAATTATATAATCCATCCGTGACAGGACGATCAGTCACACTCTAAATTAAGCATCTCAAATAAGGATTTATTAGAATTAATCAGACAATTAATGTACGGCCATTAAATAGAGTTTATTAAAATACCTCTAAGTGTATTAACTATTTAATAGGATAGATATTGGTTGTGGAGCTGGCCCACAGCACCAGGGAGGGGCAGGCACCTGCACCCGTGGTGCCAACAACCTGCGTGCAGCGGTGCTGGGTGGGCACTGCTGACCCCCAACAGATGTGTGGAGGCTTCAGAATGTTTGTTTGAACACGGGAACAGAAAAATCAAAGCCAAAACCAAAGAGAACACAGCCAAACAGGCCCAGCAAGGCTGGGGGACCAGCTCCTGAGGGAAGGAGCCTCCTGAGGGAAGGAGGTTAGTTCTGCAGGAGGGAGATGGCACATGCAACCCTCAGTCCAAACAGAGAGCAGCCACCAGCTGCTTACGGGATCGCTTTGCAGGATTAATGGCAGCATCATTACTGCCCTAGGAGATAATTAGCAACCTTTTAAGTAAGGCAGCACCAAGAGGGCATAGCAGGGAGAGCCAGCACAGCACATCTGAGCTCCCTTGCAGGCTCTGCAGCCGGTAACTGCGCCCCTGAGCCCCCCTGGTGCTGCCCACCCCCAAGCTCTGGCTGCATTTCTCTAGTTTACAGTTCAACTGGCATTTCTTCCTTCCCTCTCCTCCTCTAAAATATCTCCCGTTACCTCGAGTACCGCTGCCTGCTCTGCATCATCCCATTTCCACTTTGCACTCGTACAGTGCCTCACATTTGCAAAGCAGACCTTAACTAATTAATCAGATGTTAATGATTCCTCAAAGGTGCAGCAGACCAGGCAGCTATCAATCCTCGCCTCTCCCTCTCCATCTCCCCCACCTCCGCAATTACATTCCAGCAGATTTTCCTCCTGCTTGGCTCCGTTTTCCCTGTGGCCTGCGTTTCGGGGAAGGACGGCTCAGCAAGCATCCATCAACCCCACGCTCTCATTACCCATGCACAGCGAGCACGGTTTGGCTGCTTTTACTGCTGGTACCTCCAGCCAGGGAGCACGGAAAGGCGAGCAACACGCAGGCAGGCGCGCAGACGTTTGTTTTGGTCCAAAAAAAGCTGAATTTGTGCTTAGAAAAAAATGGTGCGCCTCAAAGACATCCCATCCCACCCACACTTGTCTTGCTTTTCCAGGTGGGAGGGAGGTGGCGTTTCTTGTGTGTCCTTGGGCACACGCTCCCAGTGTTCCAAGGTCCTTGGGAAGGAGGTGTGGGTCTCTCAATGCCAGCCCCACTGCAGTCTTGGGTGGGAAGGAACCCGTTGTAGTGGCAGCAGCAACAATGCGGAGCCCCCATCCTTCAAACTACCCTAAATCCTCACATCAGGACCTACCTCCTGCTGCCCTGAATCAGCAGGACACACAGGTCCACGAGGATGAGGTTCTGGAATGCTGCAGGAGCACCCAGCAATGATGCTGTCACCTTTCTGAACCCCACTCGTAAGGTCAGAGCCACCTCCAGAGAGCCAGTCCAGGCACAGGACTCAGCAAACCTCCTCTGCTCAGGGGCAGTGTGGGATTAATCGAACCTGTGGGGCTTTGCATTTCCATTTTCTAATGAAATAAATGGGAAGGGAGGAAGGGGAGGAAAGAGCAAAGAAAAATACAGATTGTTATGATATGCAAAAATATTCCAAGACAATGCAAATTAAGCAATTTAGCCTCTCGGGCATTCCTCTGCGCAGCATTACTGAAAGTTCCCAGTCTGGAATTGCAATTTCTAATCACAAGCAGGATCCCAGGCAGCCAGAGCAGAAGCTGGGTAGATCTGGGGAGCACAGGGCAGGATCAGAACATGCTGTGCCCACACAGGGATGTAGAATCAGAGGATGGGTTGGGTTGGGAGGGACCTTGAAGTTTGTTCACTTCCACCCCCCTGCTAAGGGCAGGGACACCTCCTGCTGGATCAGGTTGCTCAAGGCCTCCGAATATTTTTAGCTTCGCTTAGTAATAGCTCAAAATTCCATGAATTAAAAATGCAAGTAGGTTATTTTACATTACATTTGTAAGAAAGGCACCACCCCCATGATAGGGTATTTCTCGTTGCTTCTAAACAAGAGATCCCTAATGAGAAACTTGGAATTTCATAGAACAACCAGGTTGGAAGAGACCCACTGGATCATTGAGTCCAACCATTCCTATCAAATTTCTTACCTTTTGACCAGTTGTCCATTTGTTCTTCTAAACTTGTTTGATTGAGTCCAGTTTTTGCTTGAAGAGCTCATATTGCAGAGCACCGAGCTCCTTACAAGAGTCCCTCAAGTGCAGCTCTACTCTTCTTTTTCAATATTGCATAACCACATTGATCCGGAGTTGGGAATCTTGTCCTAAGTTCCAACTTTACTTCGGGATGAGATATAGAATCATAGAATCACCAGGTTGGAAGAGACCCACTGGATCATTGAGTCCAACCATATCATCCAGGATGCATCTCTACAGTAGATATATTGAACACAAGGTTCTTCTAGAAACAGAATTTATTGAACCATCATTCAGGCTGTGTAAAACTTCACCATATCAACAAAAGCCGGAAACTAGCCACGAAGACATCAGACATTTCACACCATGGGGTACGGCTTGGAAATTATTCACAGTTTACTGACCTCCCACTGCTCCAAGCTTTTAGTGCAGGGCAAACNTGTAACTATGTTGATCTGGAGTTGGGAATCTTGTCCTAAATTCCAGCTTTACTTCAGGATGACATATAGAATCACAGAATCACCAGGTTGGAAGAGACCCAGCGGATCATCGAGTCCAACCATATCACCCAGGATGCACCTCTACAGTAGACGCATCGAACACAAGGTTCTTCTAGAACCAGAATTTATTGAACCATCATTCAGACTGTGTAAAACTTCACCATATCAGCAAAAATCAGAAGCTGGCCATGAAGACATCAGACATTTCATGCCATGGGGTTACAGTTCGGAAATTATTCAGTTTACAGACCTCCCACTGCCCCAAGCTTTTAGTGCAGGGCAAACGCTCATTTGATAGGAACGGTTGGACTCGATGACCCAGCGGGTCTCTTCCAACCTGGTTGTTCTATGATTCTATGTTGTAAGTGTTTGTTGTGAGTCCCAGGATGGGAATAGAGGGCTCCCATCACACCTGTACACCAGTGAGCTTCTCCACCCCTAAACTGGGGAGCATAGGGCTGGCTGGGGAGGAGGGAGGGAAGCTGGACCAAGCGGAGGAGCAGGGGCACGGGAGCTAATGAGCCCGCAGCTGCGAGGAATTCTGTAGGAGCAGATGAAATACATAATTATAATTACAATAATAGCACGGCAGAAGTGATGAATTCACTTCAGCAATGGTGATACAACTTGACAGGGCTTATCACAGGGAACGTTATAGCCAATTATCAATCCACAATTAACTATGCTGTGACCACTGTGCTGAACACTCCTCACCCAGCCGTCCAGTGGTCCTGGGAAACTCTCCACTAGCAAATTCCCAAGGGAGGTCCTGCTCCTGCCATGACTTTTCTGACCACTGGCACTTGTCCCCTGATGACCATCACCTCACAGGTAGCTTCCCTCTGATCTTCTCACTCCTGCTTCCCCCACTGGTTTTGTAGCCTTGTAGTTAAGCTGAGCAGTTTCACCTGCTGCAGATTCCCATCTCTCTCTCTCTTAAAGGGGAAAGGAAGCTTTTTGTTGACCTTTTGTAGTGGTTAAGACCGATGCTCATCCCTCACCATCCCCTGAGCTGTGCCTTGTGCCCTGCCTCAGCCTTTTGGCATCCACCCTGTGTCCCTGGGCTCTGCTTTCCTCCTCACCCCCTTCAGGCTGGTCTCTGCTTTGAGGATGCTTTCCTTGCACATTTGAATCTTGTGACTCTTGGACTTGATCACCTGGTGGTTCTCTTCCAACCTGGAGGTTCTATGATTCTATGACTCTTGTATTTCACCAGCGCTTGTTTGTGTGTATTGGTATCATTTATTTAAGAATTTGGCTTATTCTCTTTATGTATTTCCATCAGTTTTGTTTCCAAGGATGCCACCGCACCCATTCAGTCTCTGAACTCAGACTTTCTTCAAAGTCCACTCTTTTCACTTTGCTTTTCCTCTTTTTTTTTTCCTCCAAGGATTTAAGAATGTTATTGTTTCATGGCCATTCCTAAACTGCCTGCTGCCTTCTCATTCCATTCATCTGTGGATCAGGATCAGATCCAGAGCAGTTTTCTCTCTATTTGCATTTACATCTTTTTTTTTTTTTACTTACAGATTATTTGGTGCAGAGGAATTTAACAGAACTGCGAGAAAGAATCGAAAGAGCAACTGGAAGGAGGAGGTGAAAGGAGAGAGGAAAGTGCTTTTGTCTGGTCCAAAGGAAAAGCTGAAGGGAGAGGAGAGAGTGGCCTTTGGAAATGCAAAAGGAGATTGAAGAAGAAAGTCAGCATTTCTGGCTCCTGCAGGCTAGAGGTGAGGAGCCTGCCTGGAAGAAAGGGAGAGTTGCCTTTGTGTTAAGGATAATGAGGCCTTTCAGGGCAGGAAGGACAAACATCTGTCAGGAAAAGGCTTTTAGCTGATCCTGCCCTGCCTATTATCACCTCGTTATCACCACAAGTGAAAGGGACAGGCAGGTCTGGAGTTATCTCAGAGGTGGCTTCGGAGCCCCTGGACCCACATGTGCCTGTGTGGTTGTGCCAGTGGGGAACAGAGTGTGGAAACCCCTGGTTCAACTGCTTCTTGTCCCTGTCCTTGCCCCTGTCCCTGCCCCACAGCAGGTCCCGGACAGAGCATCTCCAGCCCAGTGACCCCAAGGGGCTACCATGGAGTCATTTCCCCATTTCGTAAGCGAAGAACGACGTTCGGCTAATTAATAAGCAATGGAAGTGTAAACATTTGTGTCGAAGGGAATTTAATTATTGGCAATATAATATGATTGCGATTAATACAATTAGATTCTCTAATTGCATTAGCCAAACCCAAAACCAGCTCCAGGTCACTAATTTGATTGAAATCTCCAGCTAAATGAGCTCCAGCCCTTCTTGCCTCCCGGTGAGGATGGGCTGTAGGCGCAGAGAGTGGCACCTCCTGGTCTTCAGGATAGGGACCTGAGCCTGACCTTGGCCATTGAGCAAGGTGGCACCCAGCAAGGTTCTCTCAGGTGCTCCTGGCAGCCCTACCTGGAGCTGAGCTGCTGTCCTCTGTAAGCCGTGCACGCATGTGCACGGCTTACGGAGGACAGCAGCTCAGCTGGCCGGGCAGCGCTTCCAATTACTGACGATGAAAATCTAATTATTGACTTTAATGGGAGCTGAATTGGACCCGAAGAATCCAGGAACAATTATTCTGGGTTCCCATTCCATTAAGCGGGAGTGATGGAGCTGCCCTGTTCTTCTGCCACCCATGGATCAGAGCTCAATAAAAACCTTGGTCCATTGCAATTTGCTTTTTTCTAAGCGGAGGAAAGGAGGTAACAGCGGTTAATCAGGGCTGGATTTGCCCTGGGGTGCCAGGAGCACATGAAGGGACAGGCCCAGTAACATGGGTTTCTCTTCCCTGGGCTGTTCTGAACGTTTATTGTGCTCGAAACAATCAAAAAGTTGAAGCTCAATAACATCCCATTTGTCTCAGTAGAAACTCCCCCTGTAGAAGTGACAACTTGCTGGGGTAAGGATGATATTTAAACACGGTTTTCCCATTCTGGCCTGTGAATTGCTGTAATGTTATTCGAATTAATATAGAAAATACCCAGGTAAATTGAAATTATGCAGAGTACATGCAGGAATGCAAGTTCCTGCACAGCTCAACAGCATCTTTGCATGGGTTTGCGGGCATGAGGACGTGATATGGTGTGAATATGTACCAGGGGAGGGTATGGACAGGAGTTGGACTTGATGGGTCCCCTCCAACTCAGGACATTCTATGATTCTGTGATTTTTTATTCTTCTCCCACCACTACGAGAAGTCTTCAGCCCCTGATTCAGACCATGGTCTCTCTGTGGCTGTGGGACCAGGCACAGGAGCCCCATAGGAACATCGCCACTATCCTGCAGGGTCATAGAATCCCTAGTTTGGAAAAGACCTTTGAGATCATTGAGTCCAATCATACCTGTCAACTACTAAATCATATCCCTAAGCACTTCATCCACCCATTTTTTAAAATGCCTCCAGGGATGGGGACTCCAAAACCTCCCTGGCAGCCTCTGCCAGTGCCTGAGAACCCTCTCGGTGAAGAAGTTTTTCCTAATGTCCAATGCTCCAGCCTCCTGCTCCCACTGCCAGCTCAGGAACAGGGGCTGATTTATCACTTCTGTAAGTGTATAAGAATTGAGACAGTTTTTTAAGATGTGTATTATCCACCCGCTAGACTGTGACGGCTCTTTGTGAGCTGTAACGCT
>WAAB01000869.1:0-43079 GCA_013389865.1 Piaya cayana
TCCAGTATCTCACCACTCTCACACTGAAGCAATTCTTCCTTAAGTCTTGTCTAAATCTTCCCCTCAAATTTATAGCCATTCCCCCTGGACATGTCACGTCACCACAAGCCTTTGTAAAAAGTCCCTCCCCAGCTTTCTTGTAGCCCCATCAGGTACTGAATTTCATAGGATTTCTAGTCCTTTTTACAGCCCTTAATATGCCTTCAACAAACCATACCAAATTTAAATACCCTGTTCAAGATTCCAAGCTTTACAAAGTATAATATTCCCTAAGAATGGATTTAGAGAAATAAAAGGGTCTTCATTTTCCAGAGATTCCTCCAGTGAGGAATATTTTCAGTGAAAATTCAGAGGAACTATGCTAAGATGAAAGTGGACAAGCTAAAACAAACAAACAAAACCCAGCTTTTCCCTGCCTGAAGAAAATTCTGTCCTAATTCTAAATTGGGTAGTTGCTTTAACCCTGATATGAACACACACTAATGGAGTTTCTGAAATATTTTTATAACCATTAGAGTGATAAACTAATAGATTTGTCTCTGGTGTACAGAAGACAACAAACACACCAAGGAAAAGATTATGCCTTCTATTCCCACATTTATTATCATCACCAGTAGAAAGCATTACTTCAGTCAAGTAAAATGTTCATTTACCTAGAGGCTGAAACATCATCATTTAGGGAATATGTTCTCCCCAAGAACAGGCTGCCTGAAGGAATTATAGAAAAAATTGTATATGTGCTCTGCTGTGTCAAGGTTAATTCCTGGAGGGCTGGAAGGAAAAGGACAATAAGAATGACTTTCCATTTGAATATATTACATGTATGTCAAACTCAAAATTACCAATGTTTAATGAATTATCTCCGACAGATTCCTCCTTCTTTACAAATTGGTGCATAAAAGTTTTTCATTTGCAACATATTTTCCTTCCTTTAGCTCACATCAAAAGCCTACAGTCAGAAGAAACATCTTTCTTGAAGGATGTAACAAACACTCCTATAGAATATAAAAAAGCTGAGTTCAGGTGCAGTGAAGTATTAATATGTGAGCTCAGTGAGGGCAACAAAACATGTTCACAGCTACTTAAATTTAAATATGAGTTCATCTCTTGAAAATATTTGGTTTGAACAGACCTGAAATGAAGAACTCCATGAAATAAATCAGAATTCTGACAGCCAGCTGGCAGAAAGATCATCATCCTCTTGTTCAACTCTCTGCATTAACTCCATACAGAAATCAGAATTATATCAATGGGCATGTTAAACGTTTTTCTGGATCATTAACTCAATTGGCAATGTAACAATTACTTTTACATATAAATCTCTCCATTCTACATTCCAGGTCACATTTTTTTTACCCTTTGAAGTTTCCTTCATGTCTATTCCAGTAGAGTTCCTTTTTAAAGTTTCTACAAAATGACAAAATGGAATGAATATTGAGGCAGAATGAGAAGTAAAATCGATAAAATGTGTTCACTTACCATTTCAATAAACAGATTTTCTGCAGTGGGATTTTCAAGTAGTTGAGTGTGCATATATATATATATATATATTTGTTATTTCTGTAGCAATAAAAAAATTTCAAATATGCCATAGATAGTTCTATTAATAACCACTGAAATTCTCAACTATATATCAAAACTCTCTCTGGTGACAGCAACTTTAAAAATTGGAAAGGGTTAGGAGAAGCTCATATCATTATGAAATACCTCAGTAGTTTGAAGTTGCATTGCTGCCAGGGTGATGGCATGCACGCAGAAAAACATTAGGGAGAAATTGTAGCCAGATAGCAAGATGTCAGTTTGACCTAAATTTCTGTTTATACCATTAGGTAAGCTCATGTACTTGTTCATGAGGTATGAGGAACCACATTATACAGAATATCATTCAGTATTTCTGTTGCTGCTTCTGTAAGTATAGACTTTCTTTCTCATAAAATGTAACTGTACAAACATATTGTCTCCCAAAATAGGTACACTAGTCCAGGCACTGTGGGTCTCCACAAATTCCTTGTATAGCAGTGAAGCTGTGAGAACTCAATTAGGATCATTGGTAATGGCTTTCAACACTCATATCTTTAAATCTTTACTAGTGTTTATTAAGATCAGTTACGGACATAATAATAACAACTGTGTTTTTCAGAGCAAAGGAACATAACCAAAGTTTGTCCTCCATCTGAAACACAACAGCATTTGTGTTTTGTGAAACAGAAGTTTATGCGCTTTATGTGACATGACCATATTCAGGTCAAATCACAGTGCCATTGTACTCACATTGGTGCTTTTCCACCTCTGTGCCTGTCCTCCTTGTTTGCTGGTACACAGAAAGCAAAGGGGAAGCTACAGCCCTTGGGTTCCACACATACTGAAGCAACATGAGACTGGTACGTTTACCCTTGTTGCTAGCAGATTAAGCAAGCACAGTGGGAAAAATATGAATATGTAGTTCACATTTATACTGATTTTAACCTGCAATCCAGGCATGTGCAGATATATATTTGACCTACTGGTGTGATACAGTTGCCTTCTTATTCAAAGAGTTAACAAAGATGACGTACCCTATAAATCCAATTTTAATTATATTCATTAGTGGGTTTTATTCTACATTTCCTCTTTCCAATTCAACTAGTTTTCCAGCATGATATTTTGTCTATGCAATGGTATAAACCAAAACAAATATGTGAGAAACAGAACAATAAATTAAATTTTACATTATGCATATACACATCTGGAACCCTTACTGAGATGGGAATCTATATTACTGATGCATATTTTACTTTTTTTTTTACATGAAATGATCCTGTGCATGCAGATGAGTAGTAGTACAGATGCAAAAATATCCATTTGTTTTGTCGCGTTCACCAGCTTTACCAAAGTGATCAGAAGTTATGTAAAAAATCCACCTTTAACTGAATGTTCCAGAAGAATTTCACATGAGAGGGTTTTGTGATAAGGACAAAAAAACAAAGCATTTTTTTACCCCTCTTATTTCTTGATACTTGAATGACACAAGCAAGACAGAAAATTACATATTTTAAGAAGGAAATAATGGTAATTTCAGCAGCTTTGAAGGACTACTTAAAAATACTACCTATTTGCATTAAAAATTGTGTTATTCAAAGCTGAGCTTCAAACTTCAGCAGCTGATGTACATGCCCCCATTAATACTTGCAACGAAGTTAGAAGGTTTATAGTGTAAATAAATCTACTCAGAAAGTAACAGGCCTGGAAGTGTTCAAGCCAGAACTATTAGATTTGGTTTCACTGGATGGATACCAAGAACCATGTGCTATTTTTTCATTATACACTGTGAATTAGATACCAATTTTCTATTCGTCATTAGCATCATTCCCATTTATAGTCAGTACTCCATTTTTAGTGCAGTAAGCATGAAAACCCCAATAGAGGTGTTATTGATTGGGATTGCACAGTAACTGGTGATATTTAACATTTAAATATTTTTCCAGTCTTATGGGCATCCCTACAGAAATGGAAATGTAAGGGAAACCACAAGAAATAAAAGGAAGAATTTCATTTATTTTAATGGCAAACAATTGTGTTTTCATTGATACTGAACTGGATTTTGTGAGGTAAACAGAATATCAGGCTGGGCAATATTTAAGCTTTAAACTCACTCACTGTTTTGTTCTCTTTTAGGTATAAAGATGAAGAGCTTCCATGTATGAACAAGCCTAGATAACAAAGAAATCCCAAACTTTCCCAACTGCTATGGTAACGCATGCAGAGAAGAAGCATGGTTGTATTTTAGATAAAGAAATTATACTGTCTGATCATTTTTTTAAAGTCTTGCTGCATGTAATTCACCTGCAACTTCAAGACTTTTTAGTGCTTCCATATGTTAGTAAGTAGGGTTATGTTCAAAGGAACACATAGAAGATAAAGAAGTAAATGAAAATTATATTTCAAGTGGGGTTTTTTTCCATGAAGGAAATACTTTTGAAAATCTTTCTAATCACTGTCCTTTTGATAAAGTGAATATATGTGCATACATGTATGTAGACTATGCATGCAGTATTTAAATATTATTTAACCTAAATGATTATCTATTCAATGTTCAAATTCAAAATCAACATAAACTGTGTTAGCTGACCACCACCATCACTTATAGTGTATCTGGCATTTCAGACATATTAAGTGCATTTGAAATTGAATTAATTAACATTCTCTACTGCTTGAAAGTCTTAACAGGATTTGAGTTTTATCATTTTGCTGTTCTGAACTTTGTCTGATACAATTTAAGAGTGACATGTGATTATAAGAAAAAAAATGGTTTATGTTTATTGTCACATCACCATTTTTTCACTGGTATGAGAATATTATTCATGGCAAGGCTAAGAGGGAATTGTATAGCTAGAAACAAAACCAGTAACATTCTTTAAAGGATTCAGAATGCTATCCAGCTCATTTTCAACTGATTCATTCTTAATCCATTCAGCAGAAAACGGTATTTAGTAATATTGATATTGGCATTTTACAGCCAGCTTTATCATGAGACTGAGTTTTCCTTAGTTCTATTATTTTAAAATAATTCAAATAGAGTAGATTAATGAGGAACACTATTGAGTACTTTCAAGCTCTAAAGAGTCAGATTCTGCTGTGTTTACATGTTTCAAATAATACTTCATACATACTTTCGTTGATTCGTTTAATGCCTTTGTAGATGAAAGCAGCAAAGGCAGAAGAAATAGGCCATAACCCCTTGTTACATCCTGCTCCACTTTCAAAAAAATAGAGTAATTCATCAGATTTACAAAAACATTACTAATGATTTGGGCCATTTTTCATCTGCATTTCAAGCTTAGATACCAAAGGCTAGTCATTAAGAAATACCTGGAAAACAATGCCTTACTACTGGGGTAAACATCTTCAATGAACATCTGCTGGTTTTCATTCAGCATAATGATGCTGTTCTATATTCGCAGATCATATTTGTGATTAGCATACAAGAGATAGCATAAAGGTTATTCTAAATGGAATTATACCAGCCTATAATTACATACCTATAGTTATTTCATATTGGTTTTATATATTTATACATTTCTGTATATTTATTTTATACATTACACTTAATTACACTGCTTTTATCTAAAAATTACACCTCTACCTCGGCTTTATACCCATTAAAATTCATATTGTGATTTTATCAAGAGATTTTAATTCCTGCAGGATAATTCATAAACCAATATGCACTGGCAATGAAAATATTCCATTGATCTTTCATAATTTTAGAAGGAGCTATATATAACTCATACTATTGTAGGCATATGTTGTGCCTCCAGGAGGATCTGATTAGATGAGATACTTGGAACAATTCCATGAAACAACAAATTGAGATAATGAGTGCATTGAGTAACTAAAGCCTTGCAGACATCTATGGGCATGCTTAACTTCATGCACATTGCTAATCCTATTTAAATCAGAGTATGCCTTTGCGTAGAAAACACAGAGTTAGATGCTGAACTAGATACTTACATTGCTTATCAGCAGAGTATCCTTGCACTCCAGAGTCCTTACAGGTTTTGCCTGTTTACCAGCCCTTTGAGATGGAAAGTAATGCATTCATTTTAAACACAATACACTATGTTGATGTTTCTGGCTGAACCAGATAATGAGCTCAAATCTCACAAGTCCCATTAAACTACTGTATGTTCTAGATTATCTTTGCTAAATTAGAGTTCACAAAATATTCCCAAATAATACACAAAGGAACATTACTTTGTAGTTTTAGCAGACTTGTCTAAAACATTGCTAATGATTTTCTCTTTTTTTGCTACCTTGAAATGATCGTTGTACCTTAAATCATCTTCTTATAAATAGTCTGCAAGAAGCTAATCTTTGTCTCCCCTCTAAGTGAGGACTACCTGAAATGGGATAAATGAATAGGACAGATAGGCAGAAGAGCATTGCCATAGACATCCCCCAAGTGAAAGCATTCTCATCTTGTTCTGTGAATGATCAACTATATTTGCAGATGAATGACACAATTATGATTCTATGTCAATAATTCTTATGTCAATTCAATACCTAAGATAAATTTCTATGTCAGTATATTGTGTGCCAACATAGAAACATATCTGGAAGCAAATAAAATAAACCTTCTCATTGTTAATATAAACCATTAGATTTTGAAAAGACAAGTTTCAGAGTACACAAAACATTATGTTTTTATTAAATCACTGGAAACCTAGCAACTGTGATTTAGAAAAGTTTATGCTAACAGAAATTTTTTTTAGTCTAGTTTTTGAAAAAGTGTGCTCATGAATTATCTGCCACTGGGAGAGATGATATGCCTGGGTAAATGTTCTACTGTATTTTGTCTATCATAGCATGCCCCAAATTCCTAATTACCAAGTTTTGGGTTGTTTTTAAAATATTTTTATATATGGCTAAGACAAAAGAGATTAATGCCTACTACTTTTAATACATTTCCAGAAGGAAGAATAGTTCTCCAGTAGAAATAAATGCTGGTTTAGCAGCTAGTACATTAGCAGGTATCTCAACAAGACAACATCTCTACTTGTTTGTGATCTTAATCTCAATAAGCATTTACTAACTGTGAAGAACAAGAATATACCTAATAAGCCACTTGAAGATGGATCCAATCCTATATTGACATTCAGATGAAAAATTGTCTTATCTCAAAATTTAAGGTGGGTAATGACTGTAGAATACAAGGACAGCTAACTAAAGAAACAAATAAATAAATATAAGCTGAAATGAAGTTGTAGAAGGTCGGTACACTTTATCGTTATCCATTATCATGATGTAGTTTACAAGCACATATATACTAGCCTGTGCTATTCTAGTCACCACTTTAGAGAAAACAGCTAACGTTGTAAGAAGAGATGATGTCAGAGAAATGATGTATGAAATACAACAGTACAGCATAAATGATATAGAGAAAGTAAAATTATGGTTTGGTCTTTTTTATGAAATAATGAAAAAGGAACATTCAATAGAAATAAAAGGTGGAGAATTTAAAATAACTAATTTTATTCCAGTTGTTGCAAAGGCCAAGACTTTAATAAAAATCAACATGAAACTGTATAATTGTGCCAATATCCATGAATGTGATAACAAAATTGCAGAAAATCATTTGGATTCATAATTTAAGGTTTAAATTCTCAGTCACTTTAATCTGTTGAAGATTCATGTGACTTAATGTGGGTCACATCATTCCCTATCTGTCTGCAGAATAAAACTTACAGCTTCCTTTGAAGCATCTAGTCCTAGCTGCTACCAAAAACCAGGAAACTATTGGGATATCTTTTATTGATATGCTTTATAATATTTTATATATATTATTTTTAACATTTTAGTAACTCTACAAGCCAAATTTAAAAGTCTAATTAGATGTATCTGTGTTTTCCCAAAGTTACTAAACAAGATGTAATAGCATTTTGTTCTCTTACTTGAAATGTGCAGCTTGAAGTTGAAAAAAAATAGCTGGAATATACAGCAAATATACTAAAACATAAAAGCACAGCTGCTGTAGAAAAATACTGTTTTATAAGGAAATGGCATTATCACCCACAGTGACATAGGAAATATAATTGGCTTTCTGGTTTTACAATGCATTACCATTTCTGCAGTAGTATGTAGAAGGCTACACATAAATAAATTTATACCATTAGATCCTTCCTTTCAGATTTCAGAATAGGAAAATGTTAGAGATAAAACACTACATTTTAAAATGTATTTCTCCCCCTTGTGATTTGGTGTTCCAAAAGTCTTTTTCAAAGCTCTAAACTCTTCTTAAAAATGAGTGAAAAAAGTCATCTCAGTCATTGATCAACTGAACTGGAAGAAAAATAAGTGACAGTTGCCTTGGGTTAACCAGCAGAACTGATGTACATTCAACAATAGAAAAAGAGGAATCTGAAACGTTTAGCCCAAAAGCGTTGTAAGCCTTTCCAGTATTCTTGGAGACAGTGATAAAGACTACAGCTTGCTTAAACTTTTCCTAATTTATCCCAGTAAGCAACAGAACAAGAGATCTTTGAATGCACAACTTCACTAAAGACTGATTTTAAAAATAATGGTATTTAAGGCAGTCAATGATTTCCATCAACTATACTAATGCAAATATCTTAAGTTTACAATGGTAAAGATAATGATGAAATATCTAATAAACTAGATCTGCAGAGAATCTCTTAATATGAAAAATGGTGCAGACTTTAGACAAGATGGCATATTTATTTTAACCAGTATCTGCCACAGACTGTAAGTATTCGAAGTATTACAATTTCTTTGGGCTTTGCCTGCAACAGAAGTCTGCAATACAGAAAGACACAAGGGCAATTCAGCTACTGAATTGGAGCTCAGTTTCAGCATCTTTGCAAGGAGCAATCAAATAATTTTGCAGATGTCACCTTTGCCATCAAAATTATACTGAGTTCAGTACTAAACTGCAAATTGCTGTTCATCTTGCAGAAAACATACTGTACCACAGCTGCTTGGTTCAGAAAGGCTCTGTTAAGCCTCTAAGTATTTCCCAAAAAAATATTACCTCCTATAAGGTACATCATTAAATAGAACAGCTAAACTCAGGAATTGTTGTTATCAAGGCATTTAGGAATTTGATTCGACTGATGCTGAGCTTTGGTATAGTAAGCAGCTAGAATCTGGAAGAGTATTTCCGTGAAAGTGTTATATTAACATGGACTTTCTTCATCATGAGAAAGAATTCTTTAAGGGAAGAACAGGCAATTCAGTTACCACAGGAGCTGCTTTCCTACTGTGCTACCTCAGCTTCCTCAGAGTGTAACTCAAATTCAATGATAGTACAAATTACTCCACACTTTGACAGCTACACAGGCTTTAATGTGTAAAAATAACTTGTGTCACAACTAATGTCATCACTGAATGACATAACATACGATAGCGCGAAATCCAGAAGAATACCCAGGTTAAAAGAATGGGCACAATATAACTATTTGTCTGTTGCTTGGATTTGGGTCTAAGTTGCCTGTATTTTTCCTAATTCTGGTACCCACTGTTTCGTATTACTTAAGGGTATCCAAAGTCTAATAAGATACAAAGCCACAGGAGCCTATAGGAAATTTCAGTCAATTAAAAATGTCATGAATTAATATGAATACTAAGGCAGGGGACAGGTAATGCTACAGGAGTTACATGTGCTTCATATCACAGCATTCACAATAGAACTTCCAATGTATCAAACTTCATACTGCATTTTCACTCTAAGTCAAAATCCCAGATTTTGCAGGTTTCATAAGCAATTTGTTTAATAAACTTTGTAGGTTACAAAACAGCACCTCCATTCAACAGGACCTTCTTCTTTAAGAGGTTTACATTGCACGTGTGGGGGTGTAAAAACAGTATCTGTAACCAACATTTGATTTTATGTTTGTTTTCCTCTCTTTCACATGAGAAGATGGCAGAGCTGAGGAAAGCAATTGCAGCTGAACAAATATGATAAATCCAATGCAGGACACATTTCCATTTCATTTACAAAATTTCAGCCTAATATTCTGACACTTAAGTCACACAAATTAAAGGCCAGTGGCTATTCAACTAGACTACGGAATTCCTAGAAGACTTACATGCCCACATGTTCTATTCCAGGAGAGATAAACAAATTATCCTTTTGTGTCATCTGACAAGCCTTTTAGTACTGTACATCAATCAGTCTTTAATTTATGAAAGGTATTTCTGGGAATTTCATCATCTCTAAATGGCACTTCTTAACTAACTGAGTATTGAAATGATCAGTCATATTCACATTGCCATTGATACAAAACTGCCTGAATTTCATTAATTCTCCATGGTTTCTGTAGAATGCAGATTTCAGCAAAATACTAGTGGATGATAATTTAAAAAGCGTGTGCAACTGCTTTAATACTGGTGAAATACGTTATTCAGAAATACGTTATTCAAAATTCTACAGAAGAGACAGTCCTGTGACTTCATGTACATTTTCCATTATTTGACATCTGGAAATTTTTATAAATTGATGCTAAATGTATGGGTTTGAGTTTGGTGCTGTTGGTTTGATGTTTGTTTTGGTTTGTTTTTTTCTGATGTTGACTGGTATTTTTTTCCTTGCAAGCTAGTAGAAGTCTGATTATATCCTAATAAATCTAGCACTATAAACTAGATTTGAGATTGTCTTTTAATTTTTGCTTCTTATCTGCCTTTCACAGCACTGTAGCAGTTTTCCAATAATATAAAATAATTCCCATCATCATAGTTCCCAAACTAATCATGTTATAATTAGCATCACTGCTTCTAGCTTCCTGTTCTCTGCCTCTTTTTTCTCAGATTATTACAAGGCCTAAAAACTACTTCAGGGTTTTTTCTTTGTATTTTTTTATTTAAGACTAACATGCATTCTGGACTACAGCTAGGTTGTCTAAATATAATCAGAAAACTATCACAACTAAATTTTCATGTTCTAATTAGGAATTATGTCCATGATACTGGTCAAAAATCTTCAGATTGTTTCTCTGAAAACTCCTCTAGATTTTTACCTTAAAATCAGTATCATATTCCTTTTATATTTATTTCACCAGTGTGAAAGGTATTTAATGTTTATGAAATTACTAATTTGTCCCAAATGACAAATGTTTCTTCAATTAGTTGTTCTTTGAGATCCAAATCATGTGTTTCCTTAGGAACAGATACTACTCTTGTCTACCAGAGAGTTACCACTGGCATAATAAGACATGGACCTGTGGACTTCTGACAGAATAAGACTCCTTCACAAAGATTGTTCATTTGGGAATAGGCTCATCTTAGTTTTTAGTATTCTTGGCCTGCAGAGAAGTCTTCATATTAATCAGTCACATCAGCCTATTGGAGCTTTCAAGATTTGACTTTTTTGATGGGTTGGAATTCTCAAAAGAAACAGAGGAAAAAAGTCATATAAAACTCCCCCTTGGTTACCCAATTATTCAATTGAACTTCAGGCTTCGTGTAAGTTTCATGCTTAAATGCTGAATTGTTTGTCAGTCTATCTTTTGAGGAAGAAACCGAAAAAGAAATGTTGATTCCTTCCTTGGTTCACAGATCCCAAGGCCAAATTCTTCCAGGTAACAATCACATGGAAGTAATACAGTGCTCTTATTTTCAGTTTTATACATGGCTTAAAATGCTTGTGATTCCCTAAACAGAATAAACCTTCCAGTCCATGAATTACTCAGTAAGCATGTCTCCAGCTGCGTGTAACTGAAATTGATTTTTATTAGTTGTAAGGAAGATTAAAAGTATTTTCCTTGGATACAAGGCTATCCCCCTTTTGTCTCCACACACAACATAGTGAAACTAGTTTGTTAGGCAGACAACAGTGAGTGAAAAAAGTAAAATATTTTATAAAAAAATATAAAATATTTTGCAATTGGAGAGGTGAAACCTCACAAATTAAGTTCACTGCTTGGGTAGAAAATGCAGACTTTAAGATAAAAATACAAAGAATAAATTAGCACTCAGCTATCACTTATTGGGTTTTTGGTATCACAACATCTCTCATTACCAGTCCCTGCAGTTCCACCTGCTGTCGGATCTTAGTTCTAAAGTGTCATAAATTTGAAACTCTCTATTGCTCCCAGGAGGTGACATTCGTAGAACAGTAGTTTTTAACAAAACTTTCCTTGATCACATATTATGTTTACTGTATTCCTCAAAAGCTACAGAAATTACTGTTTTCTCTGTCTCATTCATGATGGGAAAAGTGTTTTTGCCAGATTAGTCCTTACTTTCATGCAGACACAAAAAGAACAGGCACATAGCAAGTGAAAAAGAAAATTCATGGCTTTGTCAGTCACAATTTGCATCCCTGATTCTCCAAGATTTCAGCATATAAATTAAAGAACGGGAAGAAAATTAGAATTATAGAGAAAAGGGCTAGGAAATTGTCATTCCTTCTCATATTCTGCTCCTCCATGAAAGTCTAGATGCATAACAGAAAGAATTAATCTGTGGCTTTCCTCTGCTCTGTCTTAGATGATCATTGAGCAACTATCACAAGCCCACAACAGAGGAATTTAACAGCAGTGGAAGGTACTGATTTATCTTATCAGTAACCTTAATTCAAATTTTAAAAAACAATGAAAACAAATATATTAATCTCTCTTGAAAATACATGAGTACAGGTTTTTCTCCAGATGTATGGGGACATGCAGGCAGATATGCACACAGATAGACACACTTAGGCATACAATTTAAGATATTTAAAGATTTGATTTGGTAATAAAGCTGTGTCATTGGGTACCAAATCTTTCATTATATTTCAGTAGCAGTCTAACCTCTTCCACATATTCTTATGTTTCAAAAGTTTTAAAAATTATGGTCAATTAAAGAGCCAATATGTTGTCTTGGTTTCTAATGTTTTCCTCCACTTCCAGCTGAGAAATTTAAAAAAAACCAAAATTGAGGATTACATAGTTCTGAATCACTCTTGTTCTTCAACGTGTAATCGTAGTGAAGTTTTTTGGGGAATTCTCAGATAATTTTGTTCTCTGATGGTTTGCTGAACTCTAGGCTTCTTGGTCAAATACCAATACAATAGGTACATGTTCAGCTCCACCAATTAACACAATTAGTATAATTATATAACATGTCCAAGTTGTTTAATCACTAAATATTTGCGAAAAATTCCTTGGGAAATACTACAAAAATAACATTGTGCATTTTTGGCTGCTTTTGAATGCAGGTATCAGAACCTATATTTTAAGATAAGAACAAGTTACTTAGCCAAATCACTTTTTTTTAATATGACTTTTTAACTTTAAATTAATCCTAATCTTAGAATTCTTTCAAGAGCCTTACTATAAGCACTAGGAACTTTTCTATTGCTTACGAGTCCTTTTAAGAAGTAGAAGGATTAACTGAAAACATACTCCCTGCTCAAAAAGCTGATTAGTTACCTCCAGCAACAAAAAACTCCACATATTTTTGTGCCTAACTGCTCTACACGGGATCTCTAACCAAGCCAGAATACATGGATGTTTCAACATTCCTTTTATTATGTGATCCAAATGTCACTCTGATCTATTTTAAACTTGCAGCACATTAAATATTTGTGACTATTTTAGATAGTAAGTAGGGCAAGTTATTTTCTGAAGAAATAGTATTTACTGTGCATGTGGGTGGTTGTTTTGATTCCTTGATGTATTGCGTAGTTCAGAGATGTTGGGTTTTCCAGCTCTGTGGAATGCAGCATAGAGATTTACATCCCTTCAGAACTGACAGCAACTGTCAAGTGCAGTGATCCTTAGTTGATAGTGACAGCTGACAGAGGTCATTCAATACTTAAAGATGAATAAAAGGTTATAAAATATGGACATGGAAACAACTTTAAAGCAGTGGAACACATTTGAAGGTATGACATCCCTTTCAGCAAAAATCATCCTTAAAATCGCAATCTGATGGGTAACACCCAAAGCAATTTCCGAAAAGAAAAACAATTACAGAAAATATAAGGCAGGAACAGAAATAATTTGGTATCTAAAGATAAGGGAAAGTTGTTTTCATGCATGATACTATTTTAAATCAGCCAGTCTCAATAGATTTTTGCCAGTACAAAATAAAAAAAAAAAAAATCAAACAGCAAAACAAACCACCAAAAACATAACCAACACAAGACCAGTTATTTCAGTTATTTTTCCCAGTATTTCTGCATATTCACCAGAATGACTGGTAAAGCATAATTTCCCTGAGGGATTCAGTTATGCTTGACAAATCAGAAAAGACATGATTTTGTACATGTATTTTTGAAGCACCAAGCCACTCTCATATTTAAATATACATTTTATATTAGCTTTTCAAATGTGGAATAAGACTAATCTTTATAGAAACCCCAAAGAAAACCTATAACCAACACCTCCCTTATCCCTAACAATTATAAGAGACATATAAAGTGAATTGGAACAAATACAAAGAGAGACTTTAAAAGCAAAATGTGTCATGACAAGATTGATAAATGTAAAGACTGTCAGAAAAAAATAATTTTCTTCAATGTACCATTTTAGTTTACTACTCTATCAGCTGAATGATAAAACGAATATTGCAGTTGCACCTCAAGGAAATATCTGCATAGATTTACATGGGTAATGCAAGCTGCCTGGCACACTATTCTTAAACAGCCAATATGCTCTCCTGATTCTACTGAAATACTATCCCAAAGATAAGAAAACACTCATTTTAATGAAAAAAGAAAGTAACACGGGGGTTTTATGCCAAAAATACTCTTAATATTCCACTTTATCTCAAATCACTTAAAGACTGCTTAAAAGGAATTAATGAGCTGCAATTCAATGCTGGAATTATATTTGAATGCAGATCAAAGAATGTTCAATTCAAAAGAATGAAACTATTTCCTATAATGTACTATAACATAGCATATTATAAGTAACTTAGATAATGCTATAGCTCAGAAGTAAAATCCCAGTAAAATAGATGGACATTTTCAGATTTCAGACCTCTCAGCAGGTATAGATATGTTTCAACTATGATCAACTTATCTTTTATTCTTTCCCAAATAAAGAGACTGAACAAAGTTCAGTCTACTATTACAAATCATGTTTTCCAGATCTTTCAGCTTTTTCCTGAATCCCTTTTAACATTTTGCTCTCATTTTTGATGTCTGGAGCTAGAAATGGAATTCCAATAACATTCTTATCACTGAGCAGATAATACAGGTGAAGTATTGGCTCCCCATTTCAAAAGGCTATTCCTTTAATCATTTAACGATTACAGCTGCTGTTTTTAATATAAGTCTAGAAAATATGTTCTGATAGCTCCTGACAGTTTCATTGCAATTTTGATTTCCATCAATGCAGGGCATCCAAAACCAAATCATGAATCATAAAGAATACATTATGATTTTTTTTCTTGGTATTACAGATGCTTGTACAAGGTATTGGATTCTAATGCATCCACTACCTTAATGAGATTTCCTAGCACATAGTAGCAAGATAAATAATCCTGTGCTTCTTATGGCTCATGACAAAAGGGAAAATGAAATAGATTTGAGGCCATAAAAGCTGTTTCCAGAAAGGACCAATGCCAGTCATATATCCTGACTGGTCTTCTCATCTCCAAAATGAATAAAACAAAGAATTCTGAAAGAACCTGTTTGGTTTTGAGAATTTCAAGTGATAAATCCACTGCCTTTGTGATGGATTAAGTCAGAAGTCTTACTTCATCAATCTTACTGCCTAAAGTTTTGGACCAAGGCTTGATTTACCTGACTTCAATTGTAATCACATGATTCTCATCCACTACTTATAACATGATAAGAAACTTCCTTCAGGTTTCCCCTTCCCATCAAGATTATTCATGTACCATAATCAAAGCATATGGAAGTTTTCTATAGCAGAAAAGTTTCTCTAGAAAATGCCTGCAGGCTTTGTCTGAATTCTTGAGTTTGATGAGTGCTCAAAGAATTAAAGGCAAAATGCCTATAAATCAAGCATGGATTCTTTCAAACTGAATGAGGGTCCAGATCTATTGAGAAAAAACTATTCACCATCAATCTCAAGCTGATTTCAGGAAAGCTCCGTGAGACAACTTGCTAGAAAGGTAAGGTTCAGGTCTACCAGCTCATAGGGTAAATTCACTTGGTGAATATCCACATCAATTATTCTTGATTTGCAGGCTGCCCAAACCTGGGAAAACCTCGAAATACTCTAAGTAGAGGGAGCATGGGGACTAATTCCCAGTTCGTAGTAATGATTAAGAGCTGATGACAATACTACTGGCTTTCTCTCCTTTTACTATAAACCCAAGAAGATAGAATTCCTAGATTCTCAGTATCAAGTATAATTCCAGCTTATTTTGGGATTTTGGGCAGTCAATAGTAACAATAACAGTAATAGCTTCAGTTTTATTTCTTTGTTCCAGAAAGAATATTTGTTGAGAGAATATTTATTTAAGAAATAGCATAGATTCAGTTTCCACAACTACATTTTCTGCATGGTAGTAAATATGAAAACAAATAAATCAATCCTGAAAGTCCTAGCATTCTCAACCAGCCAGCTCCACCCTCAGATAGTTTTTAATTAACAGTTAAAGAATAAACTGGTGGTTTACATGTAATGTATTAAGATATTTTTGAAAACCCTTAGATATGGCTTTTCTGAATTTATTCCTTTTTTTCCTCATAGCTATCAGATATAACAGTTCAATACATCTCCTTTATCTACATCATGCTCAGTGTTTCAAAATATCTTACCGCATATAACGAAAAACATCATTTCTTATGTTTCATCTTTTCCTTGTATACTACCTTAAGGACCATGATTTTATTCTTTTTGTTAATTTTATTCAATGATACATTTAAGAAGATTAGCACAACAGCCATGACGTCTAATGATTCTGATTAGATTCTAGGCTAATTTTTAGAAATATTACATGTATCACATTTACTGCAAGTATCGGAATTCCTGGTTCAGATATTTCTTACTAAAAGAAAACTGGGTTAACAGAAGGTAGCATGCAGCTGGTGTCAGAAGAATGACATGTTCAGAAAAAGAAAGTAGTGACTTTTCCTAATCTAGGCCTTTTTTTTAAAGAGATACAATATATATCTTTCCTCTAGGAAGTGACAATCTATGTCATGTATACAACATCTAAGACTTGGAATGTCTAAGACTTGGAGCATGCTATTAGAGGTGTTCCATATATGGTCCTGGCAAGGACACTGGCTTAAATTTTGACTTCTGAAAGCCAAATTCCCAGGTATTTAATAACCACAATGGGCTCCATCCATCACTGTACTGCATTAGGGTCCTATCTCTTTTTTTTACCCACTGATTTCCAGACGTACTCCAGCAAAGGAAAGATAGGTGCTGTGCTATACTGACTTTTTTAAGAGTAAGAAGAAGAAATGAAAGTAAGAGAAGAAATGAAAGTAAGAGAAGAAATGAGAGAACTTTTTCTGTTTTCCATTTTCTAGTCAAGAAAAAAAATAATACTTGTAGAAATTGATAATAATAGAGCAGCCTTGGTTTAGTTTCTTAGAAGTAATACTTGGTGATAATTTTACAAGCAGTTGCTGCAGATGTTTATCCTGTTATGAACTACTACCCTATTTAATATCCACTGAATGGAAGCTTATTGCTGCACTTACAAACTTTTCCATGTATTTCCCAGCCAACCTTTTACAGAGTATATACAGCTACATGAATAAGGCCCCCCACAAGTAAAACATTCTGAGAACCTGCCACCTCATAGATTCTATTCTCATTTGCTGCCTGAGAAGAGTTTGTACATGAAAATAAGGAATTAAAAAAAATTTAAATTCATGGTCATTACAACCAAAACCTTCAAAATGCATCCAGAAAATAAACAGTGTAAGAAAATCATACATATGTTAAAGAAAGCTGCTACCACCTACTTATGGAGGGGTCAGATACAGTAAGTATGCATTAAAGAAAGAGAATCCAAGCACTTACATTCTCAAAGGAAAATGAGATTCACATTCTGTTTTCCTGTTTTAATGATGGCCCCAGCCTTGAATAAACATTTACATTGTCAGTCAAGAATGACATTAAATTGCATAAGAAGAATTGCAGCTTCGCTAGTAAATGGTTTATAAAGGATGTAGAAAATGAATGAGGTGTAAAATAGAGAATCTTCACATATGTTGATTATGCTCTATTAAGCCATTTAACAACCCAATCCACTGCTGAAAACCACTCAACCACTGCTTGCAACTTGTCCGGTTCTTTATGATTCTGAGCAGAAAATATTCTTTTTGTGCAACTGAATATTTTCATTAGCTTTCCAGCACCTCTCCTAGGGTTTTAGTTTTCCTACCGGTTTAGTATCTATGTATATCATATTTCCTATTTATCATGGGAACTGAGAGACACTTCACAGAAATGGAGTGGTATGCAGTTGTAGTAGCTGAGATAGGCATCAAGACTTGATTAAGTACAATTTTTTTACATGACTTTCATACATATCCTATTCTTATGAAAAAAAGAAGTTTAACTGCTGATCCTATAAAATAGAACAGGCAAATACCTAAAGTGACCAGTGAATGCCATTATCAAGACGGGATAGTAAAGCTCCAATCCACAACCAGAAAAAAAAAACAGTCAAGAAAAAAATATTCCTTTTGGATTTTAAAAAATATAGGAGCATGTGTGCAGCCCCTGAGAGCATCCGGCCCTTTTCACTTGAATTATTAATAGGAATAGTCCAGCTCCTCTTGCATAAAGAAAATTTAAGGGTGTATTTTACACATATACAATACATACTTTTGTGACTTCTAATCATACATACTATGTGCACATTGAATTCACCAAGTAAATGTCTTGAAGTAACAGGTTTCTCTAGGCAGACAGAACAGACACAGCCCATTTTGCACAAACAGGGTTTAATTCTGTATCATTACACATCTTACTCACATGGAAGGATGTCAGCTGAGGTAGAGGAGAACAAACTCAGAGTAAAACCTGTTTACTAGGGCACAATTATTGAGACTGAGTACAGGTTTTCAAATTTGGCTTTATATAAGTAGACGTAATGTCATTTGCAAATAATTGAAATTGTTTGTAGAAACTATCTCCTAATAATGTATGTTTATAAGGGCTATTTTCAATCAACATCACTGCATGCTTTCCTGAAATGCTGAAGACAAAGGAGATTTCATAAAGCTCAGCGATTCTCTGTGCTTTCTCCCATTTAAAACCAGCTACTTACAAGGGAGATGTAACCCTGGGAACTACTAGCACTTTGAGGGCAAACGAAGATAAATCCATACTTTGATGCTTCTGCAAACAAATTAATCAACCTTTTGTGTCATAATCTGTTATGCATAATTGCCTTTGTGCATGTAGATGGATGAAACATTTTCTGATAGTTGTGCTATTTTGTATTCAGACCAAGCATTCATGTTACTATTCAAATACATTCAAAATGTTTATAGCAAAACAGCTGATTTTTCTGGGAAACAAATGCTGCAAATAGTCTTTAACATCATGGTCTAGATCTGGACAAAATCATGAAGGAATTTTCAGTATTGCCAAGTACATAAAAGGTCACAGTATTTTAATGAGAAGCAATAGATTTTTCCTACTACTTATTTCTACTTCAAAATAAGTTGTGGCACACCAGAAGAGTAGGGTGAAGAGAGCACATGGTGAAAAATGCACCCTTTCCACCTTTGACCAGCAGCTCAAATTCTCCATTTAAACACTGCAGGGAAGTCATAGAATCATGGAACAACCAGGTTGGAAGAGACCTACCGGATCATTGAGTCCAACCATTCCCATCAATCACTAACCCATGTCCCTCAGCACCTCATCCACCCGCATCTTAAACCCCTCCAGGGAAGGTGAATCAACCCCCTCCCTGGGCAGACTCTGCCAGTGCCCAATCACTCTTTCCATGAAAATTTTTTGTTTCAAAAAAGTCAAGAAACTTCAGCAGCTGCTGCTGAGCACAGGATCTTTGTTAGACAAGTTGAAGTAATCCAAGGACCCTTTCCTAAATTATGCGGGCATAGCTCTTCCAGCAATGCTACTAACATAAAAGGCTTCTGATACACCTCCAGCTCAACCAGGTTGACAGATGCTTAATATGTTTTACTCCTAGGTTAATAATTCTTCATCTGCTACACTTTCTTGCTAATACTGCTTAACTGAGGTTAAATAAAAATTCATTAGAGTACCCTTATTTAATGCTTTGTGCACTATGAAACACGAAATTCTTATTTTAGAATTATAAATATTTAAATATTTTAAACACATTTAAGACAATGTACTGTCCTTCCCAGATAGAAATATTACAGATATTTCTGTAGTTCTTCTAAGTATCAAAGTTGCTAAGGCTACTGTCCATATAGGAATATTTAGAGCATTTCCATTTGAATAAAGCTCAGCATTAGTGTATACAATCCTCAGCCTGAAAATGAGGTTGACAGGGGATTACAGTGTGATATTCCAAGAGAAAAATCAAAGACCAATTCTGCATGTTATATGTTTCTAGTTACAATAAAGTATAAACATGAAGATGTATTCACACAATTATCTTTTCTTAATGAAAAATAAATGTGTAAATAAGGATTTTTCTTACAGTTTAACAGTAGGTATTACTAACTCCACATGTATTGCTTTAAAAGACAAGAAGCATATTCTTTTCGTCATTTCCTGCCATAAATTACCAATGGGATGTTTATTTTGATACTGAGTGAATCAGTGTCATACTTTGTTATGTGACCATACTCCTAAACCTCATCTTTGATTACAGCAGTCTTTGAACCAATTCTCCTGCCCTTTCACTCCCTACCTGCTAGCCTTACCTTTTCCATTTCTTCTAATATTATTTGCTATTCTTGCAACTGGATGTGCACTGGACCTCTAGGACCACAAAGACTCCCACAGGTTTAATCGAGAATTCATTCTGTGAACAAATGATTCTTCCACAGTTTACTTGGGAGCATTGCATTCATTCATCACTCAAAGCTGAAAGTTTGAATACATAAGAACAATATAATCTCCTCTGTCCCTTGACTGGATTAACACAGTTCCTCAAAAAAAGTTGGAATAAAAAACATTGAAAACAACTGCCATCCAATGAAATGAAAGGATTATTCTATTTATAGTCATGAGGACTTTTTCATTTTTTTTAAATTAGTCTGTTAACATGGGAGATTATTTTATTCCTCTGGATATCTCTGAGACTCACTGTTAAATTGTCTTAGAAAGAAAAGAAAAAAAAATGCAAAAAACTCAGTCAATTCTAAATTGAGCAAATGTTAACAACTCTTTTGGCAGATATTTCTTCAGTTTGAATACAGAATGAGTCATGTTTAACTATCCTTCTAGGTTACAAATGGAGAGTTCCTTAAAAATATTTTCTGTATGTGTGTGTATAACATACATGCATATCTAACACTCTTACAAATGTATTTTTTTAAATAAATCTGCTGATAATATGCACTATTTGCAAAATTAGAACAATGTTCATTTGGATCCCTGAAACAAAGGGGTTGTGTTATTACCATGCAATATTTTTTTTCCTTTTCAGAACAGAAAGAAAAATCAGATTATCTTAGATAATGCTCTGAAATCAAGGAAAACTTGCATTATTGTATTAAAACCTGGAATGGAGTGGTCTTATAGAACCATTTGAAATCCTTTGATAGAAAGAATCTGTAGTTAGTAGTTCTCAGTTTGCAATCTTTCCTTCAAGGGATGTATTGAAGTGATCCAAAAAAAAAGTAGTTATGAAAAACAAATGTATTTTAAGCACAATTCATTTGTTTTTAAGGGCATTTAAAAACTGGCAGAGATTGAAAACCATTAATACTATTATCTTCCCTCAGATTGAATGGCAGTTTTACAAAAACAAGTTTAAGAATTTATGAAAAAAATTTAAAATATGCAGATTCCTTCCTCTTGAAAGGAAACCAAGGGTTTACTTCATAACCAATAGGTTATGAGTGGTATGGACACTTATAGTGGGATACAGACTCTTTCAAACCTTCAAGCTGTATGCTAGGGAGTATAAACCAGGCCTTTTTCCAATGCTGGAAGATGACACTTTCTTGCTAATAAACCAGGATGTCGCTAAAGTGAAATGAATATTAAGTTCCAAGACAAAGGTCTGAACAACAGCAGGTCTGAAGAGAATGTGACTTTACACAGAGAACATAGTATAGAAATACTGCCTATATACCTGAATTCAACTGTAATTTGTCTGTTTCTCATGTTTTAATCTTTGCTGTTTGTGGATATTAGAAGGAAATCAATTAATGCCCTAACTTACCAAAAGTACAAATCTTTTGTTTAGACACTACAGTGAATACATAAATTACCAGGGTCAAAGTTATCATCTGAATTCAACTGACAGAGATACATCCCTCTCATGTGCACTAGTACAAACAATTTTTTTCAGTATGACAGGAAATCCAGTGTTAGATCGGTTGGATCTCATTCAGCTATAGTATGCATGTTTGTACCTACTGTACATTTTTCTACTTCTTTCTTCCTAGAAAGCCTCATGTTTTCTTCACATAAATATAATTTTCTAAATTACCCTGCAGATTGTGTGTTTACATGAATGGATCCACTGGAAAGAGTACAACCATTTCTGCATGAAATCTGACCATGTACGTTTCTTGACATAATGAAGATTAATGAGTTACATTTTTAGAAGGGGTATTAGTCACTTGGGCTTTTCTGTTTTGATTTTTTAATGAGGGAGCATTCTATCTTTGTACCTTCATTTCCATCCTATGAATTAATCATTGTATTATCAATATGAATGCTCTCAATGTTTTGCTAGTTTCAATCTATACCATTGCATTCAGTTATCAAGAAATTTCTTCTGTATTCCCCCTGACTTACAAATACAAAAGTGGGCAAAACTTCTAGGGAAGACAACTGTGGAAATCCAAGTATTTTGTAGTAAGAAAAAATAAGAATTTTTGGGGTCCTTTGCTGTTTATAAGGCAAATGAGAATTTGAGGTTGAGCATGTTAATGACTTGCTGATGTCACAAATACACTTAATTCTGACAGGGCATGTATCTCGGTCTTGCGTCACCCAGCATTATGTCACACCTTCTTCTACAGAAATCCAGTAATTTATTGTGGTTTCTGCAGTATTCTAGTAACATAACCTTCTTACAAGGTTTTTACAGGAAGATTATGGTGGGAGAAACAGCCGATCACTTTCTGTGGAAGCGCAAAGAGCTGTGCATCTGTCTCACAGTCATGGGATCTTATGATTATTGCTACTTCTTCATGACAGTACTGTTTACTAAACAGTAAGATTTCAGTGGTTGACTCTGGGTGTGACTCAAATACAGTGAACTCAACACTTCTTCCAAAGGCAGAAAACATTTCTTTCAGCAGTTTTTTGAATTAGCAACAATAGGCACTGAAAATCCTTTTTTACTCTACAGTTAACGAATGTTCTTCAAAAACTACAGGAAAAGTAAAATCAGGCACTATTCAGCTAAAGAAAATGGACATTACGTTTTCACAGTTGGATGCTTAAAAGGAAAGGAAAGTCTGAAAAATAATTAAATAAGAAAGAATTTTTAAGGGGTATAACTTTTTGCCTAGATGGTTATTTAAATCAGGTTCCTCTGCCTAATGATTACATTTTTATATTTGTGCTTATACTCTCACATGCATGTATTATGCATAGAAAACTTACTATGACATTTTTTTGCCTCTAGTTGCAAATTATTTGTCAGAAAGGATGACAGTCAAACTCAATGCATTAGAGTTTGTTCCTACTCTCTTCTCTCATACAACAGGGATAAAACATGTTCAGTGCACCCTTTCACTAAGAAGTAAGCCTGTCATTTACCAGCTGTCATGTACAACACATATTAGAGGTTTCAATGCAGTAAAGAGAGGAATGTCTTAATGAGGAGGTTTTTCATGAAATAGAGATACATTTCTGAACGTACATAAAGTTTCACCAGCCAGAAAGAGCGCACTGTGTGATACATTTGAAATGGAATGATACTTTAGGCAAGATGTGATCCCACAGGTGTTAAGAGAACTCCTATGAAATCCAAGCTGAACAGTTTCCTTTATATCATGATGTAATGAAATTACATGAAATGACCACCTAGTTTTATCATGCTGTTGCTACGTCTTTAAATCATGAAGCGCCATTTGCTATTGCCTGTTTATATATGTCTAAGTTTAACAATACATCAGGCAAGAAAGAGTAAGTTCTACACAATCCCTGATTTACTGGTGGTTTACTCCTTTACCCAACAGTTCAGAAAACGAGACAAGAAAATATGGTTTAATTATAAGATACAACTGACAGGCTGATAGAAATCTTTATCTACATAATACACTGAACCTGAAGAACATGATTGCATCATATTAGATCCTGCTGTCAGTTCCAAATAATCTGCTAGAAAAAAAAAGTCAGATAAGCAGAGAGAGAAAAACAGTAAAAATGTGAGCACTGCATCTTTTATTACAAAACTTATGGAATTAAATATTATCAGTCATTAACTGATAATTACTGAAGACAAGTATCTTTTATAATCATGAAAGTACCCTCAGTATTCGTATTAATGGACTCCTTGCAGCAGTATCTGCAAAGAGATCAAAGAACAAGCTGGCAGTGGAATGGCTATATCCAAAATTCAGACTCATTCTTTTCATTTTAGGGAAGCTGGATGAGAAAATTGGCAGTGCAGTCTTTCTGAATCTGTGCCAAAAAGCACCATCTATGCAGCATAACTGATCCAGAAATTACAGTCAGAAGCTAAAACCTAACAATGAGATTAAGTAATGAATTTGTGCATCAGTGTCATGATGATGTGACATCATATAGTGTTAAGCATCAGAAATACTCCTTTTCTTTGTACAGACTACCTTGTCAACAGTGTCCCAAGCAGATGAGGGATTCACAATCTGATTTTGCTCTTAGCGTAGAATAAACATACTTACATAGAACTTTATTACAGATACAGGCAGAGGAAAATGGAAAGATTTTAAACCCATTTAATCTCATAGTGTTGTCTCTTACCACACTGTACTGTTCGAGTTGAAGATAACAGAGCTAACATAACCTAAGGCTCAAAGTGGCTGGGAAGGAGGAAGAGAGAAAGACTCCTGCTTTCCATTAATAAACTAAGAAGGTAAAACTCTGCTTTCCATTCATGAATACTTTGTGCTAAAAGGACTACAAGTAGCATAACTTAATACCATTCAGCACTCATTAAGAATGGTTAATAGGAGATATTACACACAGATTATCAACAAAAAGTTAGATGGATATTGAGATGTTAGCTACCTACACAGAAAAATTTGTGCCTAGTATCTTAAAAATTTGAAAGACAAAACCCAATACCTTAAGGGCTGCCAGCTGTAAAACAGAGTCACAAAGCGTTCTATGTCAGCTGCATATTTGTTCATTCATTTAGTTTTCATTCCTCCTTTGTAGCTTTGTTCCAGTAGCGATGTCTAAATGGTAGCCACTAACAGTACCAGATTCTGCAATTTGCATTCCGAGTCTATGGTAAGACAAGAGCTGTCATGCAAAAAAATCCCTTCTGTAGTCTCCAAAGGAGAGAAGTCCAAGCAGCAGACCAGAAATACCATAATGACTGGGAAACTAAGATTGTAGGCAAATCTCTACCATGCAGTTTGAATAGTGCCTGTATCTACTAAGTACATGAAGGCTGCAAAAGGCACAAGCAATAATCTTGGAAGCATTACTTTTAGTATTACCCATACACTTCATGTGGGTCCTCTTTTCTAGAACAGATTTTCTAGAACTTCTTGTTAAGCAAACCTCTCACTGAAGCATATGGATGTTAGAGCAGGAAGATTGTGCTCAAATCATTGCTGGACTGCTGGAATTAACAAGTTTCTGCATGCTTTGCTCTCATACCTGACACAGCAAGGCCTCACAGTAAGGAATAAGCGCTGAATGCCATAAATACAGAGAGACTAAGTAAAGGAGATAGATTAGCATCCCCTATCCCTCCATACATCAGGCTGAAGGGATGCATGTTTTTTCCCTGAACATGCTCTGCAGTTATCACTAAATAGGTTAATGCAATCATTCATGGTTCAGAGTATTTATTTCCATGAACTGAAAGTCTGCAGTTCACCCTGACTTCAGAGTCCATCTGATGAATTACCTTGTCTGCAGTGCCTGATCTATAAAAGAACACAGCATCTGTTGGAATGCTATTTCTGAAAGTCCGGCTGAATAAATCACTCCCCAGAAATTCCCAAAGATACTAACGCTCTTTCCACTGCTTCTGTCCTTTTCTGTCCCCTACGATGCATACATCCATCCTCTTTCCCATCTAGTGGGAATAATTTTATTACTGTTGCTTTCTCCTTTTCAGTTTCTTGAAGGTATACTTTCAATTAGATGAGCTGAGAGGGCTAGAGGTGGTGGTGAGAGCTAGTGCTCTGTATTATAAAACACAGAATGTTTGGTTACTGCTTCCTTAAAAAGATTATTAGTGTTGTGTTTTTAACAACCATGTTTTGTAACAGCACTAACAAAATAGAAGGAAAATTATGTATGGATAAGATTGCAATTTGTGCTCAGTTCTTTGGAATGGTAAAGAATATGAAAACAGATTTGGCAGGCTCTCTTTGTCTTGTTAGGCTCTGCTTTCTGGTATTTCCTTACTCCAGTGCTCCTCTTTCCAGATTAGATAGGATTACACTCACAATTTGAGAAGACAACTGTTGGGTTTCCACAGGGTTTGCAGTTTATCCATTGCAAGCTCATATTCTCCTCAGTAAAATATGGGATTTACTCAGATTAAATGTCTGTTTTAGAGGGAAGCATTGCAACCAGTAGGTGCCTGACACCTAAACCAACTTAGGTTGATGCCTGACATCTAAACCAAATTAGGCACTGCAGCACCATCTTTTGACAGAAATATTTCTGTTTTAAGATATTTGTTAATATCCCAGGTTTACTAGAAATTGTAAAAGTTTTATTAAATAATACTCTTTATTATTATTTTTTTTTACTAGACCTAAAATTAACATCAGAATCATACATCTTTTTAATGCTAACCTGAATATTTGAAAGGGACACCATCCATACAGATGCAAACATCAGACAGTCATTTCTATAATCTACCATAGATCATCCTTCAATGAGCATTTACTTCAGTTAAAAGAGCAGCAGGAAAAAAAAGTTATGCAACTATTTAGTATTTTGGCCTTTGAAGATTGATTCAACAAGTGTAGTCCTTAAGTGCAGCCCAGCTACCCAAGAAACAAATTCATTCTTATCCTTTCTTTCTGAAAGAACAGGAAATAAGATAATTCAAAAATAACTCTGGTTAATAACTGATGTTGCTTACTATCCCTTTGTATACATTGAAACTTTTATTGCTTTCAACATATGGAATAGAAGATAAAGTTGTCTTCACTATTGGATCATGTCATGCAACATTTTCCCTGATTTTATGATATGATCTATATTCTTCCCATCTCATCAGGCTAATCCATACTTCTTCAGAGAGACAGTACTGTCTCTGAACTTTCTAACTTCCATAAGTGCTTGTGTTGACCCAAAAATTCAAATACAGTAATTCTGTATATGAGTTAATACACTAGATTCTCTCAGGATCAGTAATAGCAGCTACAGTTGCACACTGCAGCAGAGAGAGAGGAGGTAGCAACAAAAGCTGAAAAAAACTGTTAGCAAAAAAGTGATAGTAGAAAATATGGGATTTAGAATTCCATCTCCACGTTCTTGGACTGACTATGCCCTCTTACCTTACATTTAGATAACTGTATTTCCTCATTATACATTTTGAAGGATGTAAGTGAAATATCTTACAATTTGAAAATTTTGAAGTTCCGGTACATAAAAAAAAAATTGTATCCACATACTAACAAACATTTAAAATAATGTTTATCCATGGAACACTTATAGCACACAAGCTAAGTTTTTTTAGCCAATATATGTTGTTGGGTAAAATATTTATAATTAAGCTGGCTTTTGTGTTCCTGAGAAAGTAGTAAACTCATAAAAATTAGTTGAAAATTCAATTACCAAAGCTTATTTTTTAATATTTTCCCAAAATAATTTATTCTTACTTTCATTAATAGGTTCAAAATAAAGATTATAAATACTGAAAACATGTTAAGAAATTATAGATGTATCTAGGTTTCCATCAAAGCATAGTGAAAGAACTCATTTCTTCATTAGGATTTTTAAATTGTGTATTCATTTTTCCCTTTTTACCTAGGATCTTAAAACATACCTCTGACATATGATCCACAGACCTATTCCAACTGTTAAGCTTTAAAAATGGCTAATGAGGGAAGAAATATTTGTAGCTTAGCCTTTGGCAGTTGGAATCCTAGTCAATTTTTGAATCAAGCTTTATAACTATAGAGCTAGAAGAAAAAAAAAAAAAAGAAAAAAAAGAAAGAAAACCCTGAAGCCAAAGGGATAAAAAAGGAAAGTGGAGATATTTTTTTCTGTGAAAGTACTGGCACATATGTTCCTATTGGTCGCTTTTGTCATTTTAACAGCAGCTCTTGTATTTTACATTGAAGGCCTTTGATGCACTTTACCAACCATAATGAATATGTCTTAATATTTCTGTGAAGCAGTAAGATAATACCCTCAAACTTAGGATGAAAATGAGACAAATACATAGAAAGGATTTATGACCCAATTGTTGAATGAATTGAGACACTGAATCAGACTGCATGTCACTTCTAACGCACCTGAAAGGTAGTTGTTAGACCAGCTCAGCGACCCTAAGTAGATCACAGCAGAATGACCTCCCCAGGAAGCAGTGATGCTATCTATTCTAGTAACTACTGCCATTATGAAAGGTGATACTGGCCTATTTAAGAAGTCCACACCTTTACCTTCTTGAAAACATTTTTTTTTCAATATATACATATATATGTATATATATGTATAACATTCTAGCAATAGCGAATCTGTGTTTTCTTACTGAACACTGACTGAAGAGGAAATAATATTCTGTTACTAGTTATTCCTGTGATTCTAATATGGTAGAATACAGGACTACAAAGTAGGCAACAATGCAAAAGAGTCAAAGATATTTTTGCATTTATTTACCTTTCTAAATGCATTGTAGGTTTTTAGAGGCATTGTATGTTATAACAAGAAGGTGTATGATGAAGTGTATGTAACTAAACTCTGCTTCCTTTCTACCACTTGAATGGCACAAATGGAGCATACGCCCTGCCCCTGATATTTTTGGAACTTGGGAACATGCTGTTTCTTATCCTGTTCATATGCTGTAAAGAGCCACAGACACTGAAAAGTCTCTATGCATAAAAATAAGTGACTTCTCTTTCCACTAATTATTTAGTTGAAAGCTGAACAGAAATGAAATGTAGTAACATTCAGTTTCTGACAGTCTGTGTTAATTCAGATTCTCCCTTGTGTTCCAAAAAGACAATGTGTTTATCACTGTGAAGATTATAACAGAGTAGGCAGTAATCCCTGCTGGACAGCCTGGTTCTGAAATAGCAAAGCATCTCTTTATTTCATGCTGCTTATGCTGGACTGCTTTAGCCTATTCATGGTTTTATGCATTAAGTTTAATCCTCAGAATTTTCAAAACAAACAACACATAATAAATACAGGCAGTGCTGATGCAACCGAAGAGATTATTTTAACCCTAACACTGTATCCACAACACAATGTAGAAGTCAGAAATCATATTATGATCCTAAAATGATTATACCTGAAGACATCAAGGTGTAGTTTCAAGAGGTTTATCCTGCATATTCCTTCAAGGGAAGAGGTAAGGAAATGAATACAACAATATTAAAAGGTGACAAATCCATGTTAAACTGAAGATCTGCCAACTATATGAACTGTTAACATCTGCAGGCAGGAGAACCTGACAGTGGAGAGGAAACACTTTTAGAAGGACCACCCTGTCTAGACAGAACTCATACAGGAAAGCAACAATTCATGCATAGTCTTTATAATGCCAAAAGTTCTTTTCTTACAGTGCAAGTAATCTCCGATTTATTTTTTTCATGCATTGGTGGATTGCTTCAGTCTGGGTTTTCTGACTCTCAGATATTTAATCATGTTTCTTCAGATCATATTTATCTCAACTGCTTTTGAAAAAGCCCAAGAATATCTAGGGTCACAAAGTATTGTCTTCATAAATAAGACAAAGATAAATAAAACAAGAAAGATTTGTCCACTGCAATCTGTGTGGCTGTATTGCAGAGAATGTAGGGACTGATTCATGCCAATAGAAGGTTTTTGTTTTCTCTACACATTCAAAAGTTGAAGCTGAAGTTATGTCTTATAGACAGTAATACATTTCACAATTTTATCAATGGAGAACATTTGACTAATATAAGCATATTAAATTGACTTCATCTGGCAGTCACTTTAACCACTTGGCAAACAATAAGAATTTAGAGGCATAACTGGTATTTTCTTCCTAAAGCCTTCCTGTATTCCATCAAGACTTGGCAGCATGGCATCTAGATATCATTAACTAGCTGGTGAGTATCTATAACTGTTCATCACATCACTTGCTTTAGGGTGCAAAACCCATCAGGAATACTGGGTAAAAAATATTTAGCTTCACATTGTTTTAACTAATACTATACAGAGTTCTACCAGCGTTCAACTGGGTACCAGCATCAGTTCAAGGTCTCGTTACACATTTGACCTCTAAAACACAGCTATGCCTGAAAAGATTCTTATTAGAAGATGAGTAACACTTTCAGGTTTTCAGTTGTTAGGGCAGGCTTAGACTCAATGATGTGTGGTATCAAAACTTCACACCACAAGATTTTTATATGAAAAAAAAATCAACTATCAGTCACACTAAATATGTAGTCCCAACTTTCATTCTTTTCTAATTTTGACCTTCCATTAAATCTTAGGAGATTTATTTGCTTTGGACAAACTTACTCCTTTTCATTCAAGAACAGCAATAATGACGGTTGCACATAATACTCAGGGATCTAATTAAACCTCCTAAAATGAAGAGTGATATCACAAATACTCTTCTGCAAAAAATTTACTAAGATAAATATTGAGACATTTACCTGCATACTTATATTTTTTTTCTGGTCGTCTTGATGTTATTGCAGAGTATTTTAATTTCTGAAGCACTGAGGGCCTTTCATTCCAATTCTGTAACCTGCTTTTCACTTGTAACTCTTCACCTGTACATCCTGACTGTGGTATAGTAGAGCCTTTACACTAGTATCCCCACACTCTCTTGTCCTCATGGTCTTGCAGTACTGGATTCTGAAACACTTTTACACACGTTGAATCAGGTTTCACATGGCAAGTCTTACTGGTGTTTAAATTACTCTTTTCTCCCTCCATCTCATATTTTCTATTCTATAGCTCCATAATATCTCTTCAATCTTCCCTCACAGCTTTTGTTTTTCTAAATGTAAAGCCTGACAGATAGCTGGTAATATAGTCATTTACATACCAAATAATATACATTTGTAAAGTTTTACGACCAAATGAAAGCTTTCTTTCTTTGGGAACTAATGGCACTTCTCTCCAAGCTTAGAATATGTATTCAGTACAGTAAACTCATGACATCTTATTCACTTTTTAACATATATTAAAGGAAATGTTGCCTATGATGAATTAGCAAGTCTTCTCATCAGTGAGAGGAATTACAAGCTTTTAAACATTAAAAGATTGTAAAATAAGAACGACGGTCACTCATATACTTGAAAAGACTGATTGTTAACAAACCCGAGTCCTAACCCTCCAGAAGTAAAAATCCTTTTGATGTACTGTATTCTTTAAGTAGCAATTTTGCCTTGCATTTCTCTGTTGGTATTTAGCATCACTCAGAGATGATCTCAACCATTGGACCAGACAGTTTGTAACTGGTGGAAAAAATTAGGAGTTACAGACAGGTTTCAGAAAAAGGAAGTAGAAGACAGAAAAATGAAAGGAGCGGAATCATCCCTTGAATGTTTTCATTTTCCAGCTTTTCTTAAAGTCCCAGACATTTAGAAAGGAAATTGGATAGAACCAGTGTCAGCGCAGAACTTCTCAAAGCAGCTTTACCCCTATCTTACTGCCCTAGCAGACAGAACTTAGCTTATTCCATGAAATGAAAGGATGTACACAAATAAGGTAGCTAGACCAAGCCTACTCCAGGAAAGACAGGTGACTGCTGCCAACAGATATAACTGCCACTCTTAAAGTGAATTTTGAAGAAATACCTATGTGGCACACAGATGGGAACTGAAGATCTGTGATTCTGCTGAGGTTCAGTTCACATCTCTTAAAACCAGTCAAATGGTTTGGTTTTCCCTTTTTTCCATCAGCAGACACCTAATTTCTTGTTGTTGCAGATACTCGGTGCAGTTGTTCTGTTATGTGTACAGGTCTACTGCTTGCATGGTCTCAAGATATGCAGGAACATCAATAGAATTAACAATACTCTAAAGATTGAACCAGACTTCCAACCAGCACAGTCAAGAAATAAGATATCTATATTCTGTGTGTGCCTTCATAGGGCTGTTCATGATCTGGTGTGTCAGGTACACCAGGGTGTTTCTTAAAAGAAATAAAGTCTATTAAAAATACCAAATACACAGTCACTGGCTCAGTAAGTCCCTGACTCACCAGTCTCAGAAATCTGATTGACTACACAGAGGAAAATTTGCACAATGTTATTTGATTTAATTGTTGCCTTGAAGTCCACTGTCATAGATAGGACACTGTGATGATCTTTTACTCTCATCTGGAAAGGCCTTTCCTAACGTTTGCAATTTGCTAGATTTCTTGAGACAGTATATTCCTATAGTAGACATTCCTTCAAAGTATAAAAGCAGAATGAGGAGGAAAAAAAAAAAGAAAAAAAGACCATCTATCCTAAGAACTTAACATGTCAGTAGACAAGACAAAAAAAATGAGACAAAGTTGAAGCAGCTCTCTAAAGACCATGGAATGTCTTAGCAAGAAAGGCTGGTAAGAGGTCTTCAATTCCCAAACCAAAATTCAAGGCCACCACAAAACTTTCCCAAAAAGTTAACATGTAAAAAATTACATAATTCTCTCATCCAAATCTAAGAGATTAGCATATTATTCTAATCTGAAAATTGATTTTAAATATAGCATTTTAGAGCTCTTTAGCAGTATTAATGTACTACTGCTTGTCAATTCAAATGTGTATCAACTTTTACTTGAATTTTGATTCTTTGCATTGTATTTGTCAAATTTGAGCAATTGACAATTGACCTTAGTTGTGTAGCTGTAAATTCATTAATCTCTTTTTGCTGATGCCTTAGCCACACAACTTGAATAACAGTAACTGCTGCTGGTGCTGTAATAGCAGGTAAGGAACTGAGGACATTTACAGGCATTCCCTGTACATCTGTGCAAAACCTGCTGTATTAGAGGGCTCTGTTCCTTGATGAAAAGGAGAACTGGGTCTGTCTTTGACAGCCTGTAGTAGTTTGATTTTTGGACTCTCCTGAATAGCCAGGTGTGGCTGAGGAAGAACTACATCTCCCAGTATTCCATGTGATTTCCTACGTGAATCAGGGTGCGTTGGGAGACACTCCTCTTCCGGCTCCCTCTCATCTTCCAGCTTCCTTTTGTCTCCTGTTGTTGTGTGTGGAAAAGGTCTGGTGCTGATGTTGGTCTGCCGGTGTGTGTGTGGGAGTCTGTGGACTCCGTTAACGGCATGGAGTGTTGGGTGAATTAATGAAGTCCTCTTATCTGAGGAGAGTAATGATTTTTTTTCTCTTGTTAGCTTTTATTGATCTGTTTCTGTATTCTTAATTTCTCTTCGTGGCAGGGGGAGGTTTTTTCTTTTCCTTTTTGGGGGTCTCTGGAATATGTGTAGATGGTGTTTTAGTTGCATATAAGTGTTAATAGATGAGTATATAATCACTACAGCTTTGGCTTGCTTGTTTTCAGTATTTTCAGTATTTTCAGCCTTTCTTTCCTCCTACCTTTTCTCCCTTGGGCTTGTACAGGGGGGTGAGGGGTGGAAGGAAGGGGGGCTGCAGACACTGTGAGGGTTTTGGGAGGATTTTTGCCGAAACCATCACAGCCAGTCTCTTCCTTTATTGTTTTTTTCCTCCCTTCCCTCTGGGATTCTTAGTCAAACACAATAGGCTAAAATCTCCACAACTTGACTCTTTCCACTCTGTGGAAGAATCTCTTTTTCACTTGGCAAGTTTCTTCTATTTATTTTTCAACAGTTATGCTTAGAACTGACAGATGACACACTAGCTCAGAAATTTAAAGCATGTAAAATGGTTAGGCCATTAATAAACTAGTACAGATCCTGGAAAATGTGATTTGTGGGTGTCACAGACAAAATGAGGTTACTAATAATGTTCATTGCTTAGTTATAATGTGTTAGTAATCTTTATACAGAGATGGAGTACTTCTATATTCTTCTCAGTTTTCTCTCCAGCTTCATTAGCCCTCTTCATGTTCATATACAGTGCATGCTTTAAGATTTATATTACTGGAAAAAATAGGGACTGAAATCACCTTCAGGATTTACCTCCTTCATGAATCTTCATTTGTTTCCTCGTCAACTAATTCTAGTCCAATCAAAGTCCAAGTTTAGCGTTTACATTTCCTTATATATTTTTTTCTATTCCAGTATATTGTAGCAATAGTATAAAAAAACCAAGAAAAACAAGGTCTAAAAATAAAGGAAACCTAAATTCTGTAAGAAAAAGTAATTAGACAATTTTCTTCCATTTCAACAGCAACATAAAAATCCTGAACAGGCAAAAAATATTTTTCAATACAGCCCATGTAGGTCTGCAAAAAGACTTGTGTAAACAAAATCCCTCCCTGCTTTGCCAAGAGTTCCAAAAGAACTTACTAACAACTGTTATAGGTCTCTTCAGATCAGACCCAGAGAAAAAAGATACATAAAAATAAGTATTTGAAGACTGCCTGCTTCTGCTCAGATAAAAACTCCTGAATATATCAAGATCTCTCCACTGTATTTAACAGCTGTTCATTAGAGTAAATGTTACTTGGCTTTATTAAGTTTTGGTCAGGTATCCTGCTAAATTCAATTTTTATATGCCTAGAAACACACACTAAAGTTAATCAATATGTCTTCTATCACAATAAATGTGATATGTGAACCATGTTGATAGAATAATTGTGTTTACTTCACACAATTGTGTAATTTAAAAAGAGCTGCAAGAACATATGGAAAGTAGGACAAAGAGTTAGTCCATGAAAAATTTATGTCAATTTTTCCCTCTTCTTTTTAAAATCTGAAAAATATCTACATCACAATTGAATCTCTGTTGGTTGTTGGTTTATTCCCCTATTATACACATGCTGAAAGACTCACTCTCCAGCATAAATGTCACCAAGATGTTTCATACGTTGGAAATTTTGCTGGTGGGTAAGATACTCTTTGAAATCATGGAAGGTAATATCTGTGAAAGGCCACATTAGAAAAATAAGACATTTTTTAAAAACCAAACTTAAGGAAATTTAATATGTGGGCCACAATTCAGCAAAGAAAAATTAGCAAAGCTCTATAGATTTAGTAGATATATTCCAATTCATACTTACTGAGAATACAGTATCAGGCCATTATGAAAAATGTATCAAATACAGAGGAAACTATCCCTATCAGTTCTGTGGAATCAAGCCACTAAAAAATAGGATTTACTTAGTAAAAGCTACAGTGGATTTACAAAGGAAATTCTTCCTGATTTACATGCTGGAGTTCTTCCAAATCATTGCAGTGCACAAGCAAAATCCAGTTAACATTGCCCATATTATGCAGCTATCTGAAAACCTTTTAGGAAAATCCTTCATCAGAATTCATTAGGTAACATAGGCAGTCATAGAGGTTAATCAAAGAAACTTAAAAGAAAGAGAATAGTCTTATGTTCATTTGTAACAATTAATTTGATAAAAACAGGACATCCCAAGTATTAATTTTGATAATTCATCTGCAATATCCATAAAAATTATTTTTCCACCTCTATAAAATGGGAAGCAGATAGGAACAAATAATGATGTTTTTCCAAACTCTATACATAATTTTAATTCCACTCATTTATGTCACACTATTCATGCCACCACAAAAGACCTTAAAGCTGTGTCACTTTTGTGTTCAGTCAAGCACAAGAAGGCAGCTTCACCTACATTTTGGTTTCCAGATTTTAGATCTCGCTGAGCTCCAAGTTTCCAAGTACTCTAATCTATGACCCCCTTGAATACTGAAACAGAATAGTATCTTGACAGCTGTACAGTCAAGGGAATCAAACTGGACCTCCAGATGGTGATTTAGAGTCGAATAACTTCTCTTCTTCATAAACACACATAAATCGTCTCAGAGCTGGTCTCTAAGAGAATATCAATTAAAAGAACAAGTGCAAATAGTAAGGGAATCCAAAGGAGCAAACATGTTGAATAAGGAAAAGAAATGTTTGCGCATAAAAGGCTGGGACATAAATAAAGTTTTTGTTTATTTTAAAACAAAAATAAATCTATTTTTAATTTGACTCATGCTTTCTATTTTTGTAACTAATCATATCAGTGTCATAAACTGTATGGCTTGTCAGAGCAAATAAATATTCTCCATAACTGGTTTGTCTTCTGAAAACTATAAAAACAGCATAAATGTCTCACCTAAAATCAATGGGCAATGATCATTAGTCCACAGTATTATTGTGAGAAGCTGCCAAATATACCAAAAATTTCTCTGAAAAACCCATTGCCCTTATATTTCATATTTTAAACTCTACATTTTAAACTAATAGTTATGCACAATTTAGGCCTTTAGTATAAATGTACTAGTAAGACTAGCACTGACTAGGCAAAAGCTGCTGGTATGGTCAGCACTGCAGTTCTTGACACTGTAACAGGGTTGTCAGCTTCACCTTAGCCATCCCTAATGTTATTTATCCAGCACAAATCCAATTATTTCTTTCTACATCTCCCATATCAGCCTTTCCTGTCAGTTCATATTGCTTAAGCCAAAACTCAGATTACCAGGTCATGCAGGGGCATTGGACCAGATGGCCTTCCTGGTCCCTTTCAACCCAAACCAATCTGTGTCTTGACCTCTGCAACATCTTGCTCCCTCATCTTGACACATGCCACTATGACCATTTTCAATGCATTCACTTTTATACATTTAAATTAATCTTCTTGGCTGTGCCACCATGACACCAAAAGACTGCTCTGTTTTTCAGTCTATCATAATCCCCTGATCCAAAGAGAAGATTTATATTGAATGTGCTGTGTAGCATACAGTACAGTATAGCCTGTGGTCTGAATATGTGCTCTTCAGTGATTTCCATGTATATTTATGCCATCTGTCATCATCCATCAGTCCAAATTTCTTTTAAACTCTATCTTGCTTTATCCCATACTCTAAATATGGGATGAATTCACTACAAAAAAGAGAAAAATTACTATTCCTCTTCAAACTAATCTTTCGGTGTCACCTTTCTGCTGATGCCTTTCAAGCCTAATAATTATCATGTTCAAAATGGGCCTCTGTAAGCCAGGCTTTTTACCCCCAGGTTAAATGAGGTGCCATATCTAGTGCTGAAAGTCTGCAGGCAGATGCAGGATATATGCTCAGTACGCATTAAATAGTGTCTTCATGCATGCATATAGAACTCCGTCACATAAGCATTAAGTACAAGTACAAAAATTCAACACATGCAGTGTACATATTAGCTGTGTACATCCACTATATATGACTCATCAAGCCTGGATGTGAATGCACAGAAACAGTGCTGAAGTCCCTTGGCTTGTTTAAAGTAGTTCTCAGTAATTCACAAGTTGTGTTGTGTTACTACAGCTGTTTATTGTGTGTATTGTGCTCCTGCTCTGTTCCACTTTTGTTGCACCCACCTATCATCATATGTTTTCATCCTGCATTTTCGAGGGCAGGAAACACATTATTTCCAAATTTCAATTCTCCCATTTTCTCTGATAAGCAACAAAGTACCAAAATGCAGAATCTCAAGGTTTTCTTTCACTATGCAGTAAAATTAACTGTCTAGAATGTTTTCTAGAATGAATCACATCGTGTTTTTCTCACTTTCTTCATCAAATACACAAATTTGATATGTAGATTAAACACTTACTGCTTTGTAAGTAGCTATTTAGTCATTTGAACGAAAAAGAGCAAAACCATATATATATCTGTATATCCTAGAATTCCCTGCACTTTACAATAATTTCAAAACAGAAGGAAGAAGTTCTGGGCTTCTTGCCAGCTCTAACAATTGGCATTAAATCTCATGAAGTGAAGAAGTGCACATCTTCAGTTTTGAAGCATTTATTCTCTGTTGACGCTCGATTGTAGTAACAGCAGAAATGGAAAAAAAACCCAAACACCAACAAACAAATTACCCTATTCCCTCCTGCTTCATATAGTCATGCTGGAAATTTTGGAAATTTTGGAAGTTTTCTTTATGATCATCTTTCAAATGACTATTCCTTATGAGTCAGTCCACTTGATTGGTAACATTGTATTTATCTATCAAATATTTCACTAGACAAATAAAATAGTAAAATAATCAATCTGAGCACAAAGTAAATGGCTTCAGTTAGCTGAAGAAAAGAAAGACTGCTGTTATAGTATGGAGCAAATAGCACTACAGTTATATTGGTGATTTTCAATGATATTGTACAGTCAAGTTACGTCATATGAATACCATCTGCACACTTAGCAAGATTTCCCCTTCATTTTCTTTGACCTGAAGCATCATAGAATCATAGAATCACCAGGTTGGAAAAGACCCACTGGGTCATCGAGTCCAACCATTCCTATCAAACACTAAACCATGTCCCTCAGCATCTCGTCCACCCATCCCTTAAGCCCCTCCAGGGAAGGTGAATCAACCACCTCCCTGGGCAGTCTGTTCCAGTGCCCAATGACCCTTTCTGTGAAAAATTTTTTTCCTAATGTTCAGCCTAAACCTCGCCTGGTGGGGCTTGAGGCCATTCCCTCTCGTTCTGTCCCCTGCCACTTGGGAGAAGAGGCCAGCTCCCTCCTCTCTACAACCTCCCTTCAGGTAGTTGTAGAGAGCAATGAGGTCTCCCTTCAGCCTCCTTTTCTCCTGTATGGACACAGAGAGGGTGATAATGGGCACTTGCTCGTTTTCCTCTTTTGGAACAAAAATTCTGAAAATGTCAAGGGTACAAAAGGCAATAAGGATTAACCATCTCCAAATTATCATTCAGACTACTTAATTTATTAGCTATTGTATTGTGTCATGGACAAAATTTTCAGCTGTTTCTCATGATGACTTTCTGTGGTGGAAGCCAACAGTATTTCAGCAAGATAAACAAAGATAACCCTTTCTTAACAACTTTAGTGAAGAAAACTGTCTACAGCCAAACCATATGAATAGAAAGTCACAGCAGCACAAAAATAAGCACCTTAAGCAAAGCACTTGCAGACTAAATGATTTGCTTTGGACATTAGTCATGCAGCATTTGTAAGAACAGACACAGTGTTTTCTGGACACAAGACTGAATTTCATTCCACAAATTCAGGGACATGTAGTGTAACTGTACATTACAGTGACTTCATCTAATACTGGTCTGTAACTATGATATTTATGCATAGTTACCATGAACACAGAAACAAATATTTTTTCTGGACTTGAAAATAAAGAATTAATTTTTCCTACCACAAACTTGAAATGGAGATATACGTCAACCAGATACCTTTGGGTTTTCCTTGCTGTTCCCAGTAAAGCTGCAGAAATTTAACATACAGAGCCTTTCTTACAGGCTCGGGTAGGGAAACATCATTACACCAAGATCTTATTTAAATGTAAAAATAGAATGGCAGTGAAATACTACAATGTGAAACATTGGCTAAGGTTACAAGTTACTAATCAGGACACCGAATCAGTTCTGCAAGGAAGACCAAGATCTATTTTTTTGGAGTACCCACCCTCCAAAAAAACCCCAAACAAACAACAGTTAAAGTAAGTTAAACTATTAGAAAAATTATACAAAAAAATAGAAATTCTTCTGAATGGCATGCATAGTAACTCTTTTAAAATTATTTTCAATTCCACAGCATTTAACTCTTTTTAAAAAATAACTTATTTAGTTTATTTTTACAGCCACTGCCAACTGCTTCTGTGGTATCTTGTATGAATTATTAACTCTTAATTTAATAAAATACTATGTCCATAATTCTAGGACTTCTACATGCTGTCTTGCATATATTTTCTTTTTTGTACTGAAATATGCCACCTACTTTCAGTGAAAAACTTTTAACCCCGATATATTTTCTCATTTAGTATTTTTCTTTTCCTATTAATATCACTTCCCCTATTTTATATAGATAAGTCTGTTGGGATTGTTCTTTAAGTGCCCTGGCAGGGCGGAGTTGGGAAATTCACAACAGTGGTGAATGACTTTGTTGTGTTATGTTAATGAAGTAGTTTGCAGGTGGGGGCAGGAGTTTTTCGGACTGGCAGCAGAGAGATGTGAGATGGGCAGTTACCAGGAGAGGCTAGTTGCTAGGGCAGAAGGACCAATCAGGGTTTACCTGATGTTTTGGCCTGCTTGTCCTATATAAACAATGAGAGATGTTGAATAAAGGGACTTCATCTGAAATCATATTGATTTGCTTGTGAAGTTCATTTGGCCCCCGCCGTGTTATAAGGCAGTTGATCAAAAGCACCTCCTAGCAGTCCTGCTCACTGCCCCTGCTGAGCTCCAAATTCAGCCAAAGCCTTGCTTTTTCTCTGAAACAAAATCCTCTACAATAGAAAAGTCACATAACTATTGAGATATTTTAAGAATATACATAGCCTCAATGATTTCAGGTAGCACACTGACAAATAGGCCTGTCCTCCTTAATTATTAAAATAATTTCTAAAGATGACTTCTTTTCCTTAAGTATGCATGCCCCTAGAGATACAGGTCCAGGGGGAAAATGGACATTATCCATTCAACTGAGTCTCATGATGACAAAGTCAACAAAGTTCTTATTTGCAATCACATATTTCAGAGTAATTTGAGCATAAATAAAAAGTTGAAGAAAACATCATGACAATGGCATGATATATGTAGTGTGGTTTTTTCAGCAAACAAGCAAATTCTTCAATTAAATACAGATGTTTCTTTGGAAACAGCTTATCTAAATTGTAAAGAGAAAATTAAAGTCAATAGAGTTTCATTCCACTTACTTGAATGCCTGTGGCTGAGAACACCTACTGTGTATCATGAGAATTGCATTTCCTACATTCTTAACTTAGAAGATTTTCATCATTAACCAAATTGATTCAACATGAATATACATATAAACACTTTCTAAGGACAAGTAGACAATCTTCTTAGAACAGCTTTTAATTTCATAAAACAAACTATTTATGTTCGTAAAATGCATTGTTAGCACAGTGTCCAAACAGCAATGAAAACTACTTGGCAATTGTGAATGATTTTCACAACTGCTTAGCTGTATATGTCTTCTTTTACCCCAGAGCTGACATTGGACTGGATTACTTAGAAATACAGCCTGAATACAGGATTTGCATCTGTTCTGCAAAATCTGTGTACAATGTATGTGTATTTCTTGTGTAGTAAAATTGTAGTGTTTACAATCCCTTTGGAAAAGGCACATGCCAAGATTTACAAACACAAAATAAATTTCACTCTTTTTTTATCATTCTAGTCTTTTTTCTGTTTTGAATTTTTGTATACCCTTTTAAAAATGCTACAGTGTTTAGTTTAGTTTTATATACAACTATTACATTTGAGAAAGGTAAAAAGACCACTACTGCAACATGTGATTGATTTGGAGCTAGGGTAAGTACTAACAGGATAAACATTGTTTAGCAACTTGAGATAAGCACAACACTTAAGGGTAAACAAAATAGTAATAATTTAGCCAAAGCAACCAACACTTGAAGGATACTGGAATAGAAACTGCTCATACTTAAAGAATACATAGTATGACAATTGTTTAGCTAAAACAACATATTTCTATAAGATTCATGTAGGAAGGGGTCTGTTGTTAAAAGATTTCTGATAAGCAGGACAAGTCATCTGGACCTGCGATAAGAGTGGAAATACCATTGATAAGGACAACTGGATTCCTGAGAGCATGGATGCAGAAGGAAGTTGAGACAACTGCCCCCATCCCTGGGAAAATCTTTCACAGGCAGAAAACAGGAAGAGGTCTCTTCTCGAACTCATTATAATAAGAAACGAGCAAAGTTTATGCATATGTATAGGCATTTTTAGAATATGTATCAGTTCACTGTATAAAGCCAAGATGAGTTGCCATGATGGGCACGCACGTTGTTTTGGAGAAATGATTCTCCCGTGCGTCTCAGTGCTGAATAAACATACCTACTTTATAACTTTATCAGTTATGGAGTCTTGATTCCACATGTCATGATAATGAAAAAAGCAAATCTGATAATTTGGAGTTACCATCACCAGCTCTTAGATGACTCTCAGGCCAAAATCCTCTTCCTAGGTCACCTTGTGTGAAATTATGACTTCCATAGGAAGCTGAACACAGTCTACCGCCTCTGGCTCATTGGTTTTTTTTCCAATAAGAAATCTTAGATATCTGTGTCTCCCCAGGTTACTTTCCATTTTGACATTAAAGCAATGTCCTAATGGAAAATCAAGTCTTATTCTCATCTGTCCAAGCTGCATACCATATGTCTACAGAACAAAATACAGGGGGTTGGAAGGGTTCTTGCTGTTAATATTTATGATCAGTTCAGCCCTGTCTTTCCATTTATAAATGATTTGTTAGAGGATCACAATTTCTTCAGATATATACATTATTAAACATCCCAAAGAGTTTTGAGGCCCAGGCCAGAATTCATTTCAAGATCTCTAGGTATTTTCCTACTGCTTGTATGTCATTCATCATCAAAATTGCATGAAATTGTGCTGTTCCATGGGATGACAACAATTTAAATTAGAAGAAAATGAAAATTAATAGCTGAAATGATTCCTGATAGACACTAATGTTTGGATTAATAATTCCTAATAAAAAATGTATGAAGCTTCATTATCTGCCAAGAAGCTAAGCTTAATTGCAAGCTCTGCCACTGGTTCCCATTTTTATAGACAGTTACTCTCTCTGGACCTGATCTCTAGGGATTTTGGTTAGAATCTGCATACAGTATATTGGACAGTATGTAAACAGCAGCCTGCGAGTCAGCACTCTTAATCCTTTCTATTTGAAATGACTGTAGATCTGCCACGCTTCCCTTGTGTATAATAATTTCTGCCAGACAACAAAAAAAACCTAATATTTGGGGGGAAACATTAATTTTCAACCTTTAGACTGCAGCTGCTCTACAGATGTGAATACCATTCCTACAGAGCACACATATTTGCCACACATATAGGAGAGATTGATTTGAAATATTCAAGAAGTTCCACAGCTTTACATAACTGAATAGCCAACAAATAAAATTAACACATCTTGCCTTTTACTCTCATATGATCACAAGGTTAACCTTAGATATTCCACTAAAAAATAAAATTAAAAATTCTATTCTTTTATCTATAAGACTTCATTCTATAATAGACTCAGCTTACATCTTTATAGAATGGGCTTCTTAATTGATTTTGATTCATGATTTTCATAGAATCACAGAA